>JAIPRK010000744.1:0-141013 GCA_025469195.1 Chaitophorus viminalis | reverse complement strand
CGAATAACGATTCTGAACGGAGTTAATATGTTTGTCTAAAATGTGTATATAATAATATAGTATTTTATATTTAAATTGAATTATAATGCAATTTCGTAAAAATTTAAATTTAAAACAGTCATAAAATAGTTCCTTTTAAGTCTGATAGAATTTTTTTTATATATTTTTGAAGGTAAGCTTATGGACAACCTAGTGTTAAAATTTTGAATCTTAAGTATAAACAGAAAAAAATTATGAATTTTCAACTACAAAATAACTTGCAAATTATCACGATTTTAACATATTTTATACAAATTTGAGCTTTATGGGCTTATGAAAAATATTTGAGTGAAACGATCTCCAAAATTTTTTAATGACAATAATTTTAACTTATTATAAACCTTGTATTAAATTTTCAAGAGTTTTCGGTCGGATTAAATTTTATAGATGTTAAAAAAAAAAATATTTACAAAAATCGAAAATTTAAATTGTCTATAAATAAGTCAAAAGATGTCAAAATATTTAAAAAACTTAACCATGTATAAAGAAAGCCAATATAAAGATTTGGTGAAAATTTCAAGTTGTTGCGGTTTTTGGTTTTTGAGTTAGAGCATTAAAAAAAAATGTATTTTGTAAAAACGTGATTGTGCGTAAAATTTGCCCTTTTTTCGTAATTTTTTTATCGTTTTCTTGATTTTTTAAAAAAGTATTGAAAAAGTTAGATTTTTGACTTGTCCAAGTACCATCTACATTCATTTTTCTTTCAGAAAAGTTGCTCTTTGAGAAAATTGAAGCATTTTTACTACCAAAAATCGTGTCCTCAGACACAAAAAAAAAATAAAAAAAAAAACACACATCATTGTAAAACCAATAGATTCCATTACTCCGTTCAGAATCTAAAATAAATGCTTGCGTCGTTGAAGTCACACTGTCCTAGAGAGCGAAATTTTTTTCAAAATATATTCATCAAGAACTCTCGGACACTTCATTTTACACTATTACTTGAAATCAATTGCACTACGCGAAGATCTTATTATTGTTATATATTTATTGTGTTATTTGAATTACTTATACATATATGTTTATTGTTTATATAACTATAGTTATATACATAATATTATTGTTATATATTTTTTTCTTGTGTTTTTTTTTCTTTACAGAATGTAAATGTTGTTCAGCATGTTGTAATAATATGATTAACGGTCGGCTAATGAACGAAAACAGTAACATATTTTTTAAATTTTAAATAAGTCTAAATAATAACATTTATATCGTCAAGGAGAAATCAACTATTTACTTTCCGGGCCGGAATCAATATTGTATCCTATCAATCATAATATAATTTGTAATTGGCTTATATTTGTTTTATTGACACAAACTTGTAATAAAACTATTTCGTATAACTATACCGTTAGGAATAAAGTTCGATAAAAAGCTATGCTATACTCACCTATATAATATGCGTGTTGGATGTATCGCGTACCTATGTCTACGCACATCGCAGTATATTATGATTTATCGCGAATTCTCGGTTTCTGGCTTTCCGGTCAATACTTTTAGAGCTGAATAACATAATAAACACCCGCTGGGAATAATGACAATCCATTATACGCCGCCGTGCGCAAGTTAGATTCAACGACGCGATCGGAGTTATTATTTGAGTCCAACAATTTTGGATTTCAGATAATCGACGTAATCGTAAATGTCAGTTTAATATTAATAATTTGTGCCCAGCTTAACGACGTATGTGTACTGCAGGCCTGCACATAAGCAAATATTTTTGGGAGACTTTTGATAATATTATTTTTTTTCAGATGGCACGACCGTAACAATTATTAACATCGAACCAATAATAAAGATGGAAAAATTCGATTTATAGCTACCATCTAGGCCTTACGTTTAGATCTGTGATAACTTTTACGCGGACAAAAACTACCGATTGTTGAGTATAGACAGTGGCGCGAGGTTATCATTGGGCTAGTTATCAGAGTTCATGGTAAATTTTGAAAATACGTCCGTAAAATAATTGAAATAAAAAAAAATTCAATTTTTTTAAAAATAATAATTAAAAATTTCAATGTATTTCGTACCGAATGTTCCAAATCATCGTGATAACTCGTATTTTATTTAGATTTTTTTTTTTTTTATTAGATATAATTAATAAATCATTGATGATAAAAATAATTTATTTAAAATTTGTTATAGAAATTAAATGGATTTTATTTTTATTTTGTGCGTACATCTATTAATTATCCGTTTATCATTTTCATTTTTATGGTTTTATATAGAGGTATTTACATTTAAAACAACAATGTAACGTATAATGTAGTTCTTCCTGTAGATAAAATCAGGTGGGCCTAATTATTCAGTTATTGCCCCGGGGCTTTTTCACATATTTTTATACGCCACTGACTGTGGGTGGGCGAACGCATACAAATAACTACGTACATTTTCTTGATATTTCGGGGAAGGTTTTAAACCATCCCAGTCATTGCAACAATGAGCCATGGACACGCGTAATCGTTTTCGAACGCGACAATAATTTATTATTCCTAAGTATATATACCACACGTGCACCGTCAAAACGAAACGGTTCCGCGGTCGTATACCCGTCGAAAGTCCTAAGCCTGTAAAATCGATAAGGAAAACGCTGTGCGTGATCACGGACGAGGACCAATATTCGTCTTGACTTAATAATTAATGTACATCGGTACATTTTTCAAACGGGAACCGACACGGCATTTATACTTTACGCGCGACTTGGAAAATACGTCCGGTGTAACAGTCAAATATTACCCCCTTACCTCCCGGTAAGAATACCCTAGGATATTTGTACCCCTGGTATGATTATCCTAGGAATACTTTACCCCCGGTAACCATATCCTAGGATAATCGTACCCCCCGTGGGGGTATATATATAATCCTTGGAATATCATGCCGGGTGTATGAACAGCCCAGTATATTCTTACCGCGGGAGGTAAGGAGGTATGATTTTACTGCGACACCGGACGTAAAGGTTTCGGAGATGGACAGTTCCGGCAAGATCAAGAAAAGTCCATCCGATTATCGTTTCGTTGTGACGACCGTGATGGCATAATATACTGTACGTAACATTATAATATATTATTACAATGATTTATATTGTACACACTGCTGCATTGGCGTAGTGGTATAGATGACAAATCGAGCGCCGTCGCCGTGTCAACGACGGGAATAAGCATTGTGCCGCGAATTATACATATTATAATTGTTATTAATATCCTTTACCCCTTTTCGAGCAGTGCGCGTGTTCTTTGAATGATTCATATTTAATCCGGCAGCGGCGGCGCAACGACCGTTTGACACTTTGTGCGTGCACAATTAATCTTCCTTTATTATTATCATAATCATCATCGTCGTCGTCGTCGTCGTCACATATTTTTTTTCTCGTCTTCCTTATACTTTTGCAGCCCACCAGTCACCACCACCTTTCAACGGTCAGCCGGGTTGCTATTGTTCTCTGTGCGCTCTGCTGCACATTTCCCTCCGTCCTAACACACTACACTATACTATACTATACCATTATATAATAATTCGTCATTTAATCGTTCGCCTTGTACATAATTCTATACAGACGGTCGCGCGCGTTACTAATTATTATAATCATCGCTGCATTGAGTATATATAATACATTATATCATAGCATTTCGAATCGTTAAACCGGCCGTGAGCAATATTTTCAGTGTTCAAAATGGAAGAGGGGATGACGACGCAAGGGAACTCACACCTCTTACGTTGCTTAAAAATAAGCGTCCCCATTCACATTTCTGCACCGGAGCGTTCAACTGTTTGGTCAAAATAATCGTCCATTTAAAAAATGACTTTATAATATTATATAGAAATATTAGTTTTTTTATTCTTCAAATATCAATATATATTTTATATAACATAAACGTTGGTTAAAAAATTATTCTATGAAAGTCTTGCTGCAGTATATTATAAGGGTGCATGTAACACCGCCGACGAACGAACGAACGTTAATTTATTATTAATCGACTTACAATATTATAGTAGATATCACGATTCCAATTTAGTTTATACCTGCGCGGGAGGACTGTCAACTATAATGTTGTAGGTAACCATGTTTTGGACGAGAAGATTTGTATTTGTCATGTAGATACCACGGAACATCAGTACGGAGAGTTATAATGTGTTGGAAGAACTGGACGAAGCGAACGTTCGATGGACTCCCTCCAACCTCAAATTTATATGACACATTACCAGACGGGTAGTCTTGTGATTATGCTCTATAATAATTAATAACATTTCAGTATACACATTGAGTTCGATCTTAAAGATTTTAAATCTATTATTATTTAGGAGCTAATTTCATTTTATTTTAAAAATGCAGATTTCAAATAAGGCATTATATACAATATTGGTTATATAAGGTATATATATATATATATATATGTATAACTTATGTTTATGATAAAAAATATATAAATGAATAGTATAGATAATTATTAATTATGTTTTGATGATAATAGACTGTTGCCGATAATAATAATCCTGAAAAACAGTGTCTTAGTGTAATATTATAGATATTTATAGTTATATACAATAATATAACTAATTAATAATTGTAAGGAAAGCCGAAAGGTATATGAAAACGCTTGGAATAGTATAGACAACCATACTATAATTTCCCTATAAATTTTATTTTTCTACTTTTAAAAAATTAAATGTCACCAGTATAATATATTATGTAAATCAATCATTATATATAGGTACTATCTCCGTATGCATAATATACGTTTGTAGAGCACACACGTAGAATCAGTTTAGTGGCGTACCACGTACCCAGAGCGGGTCTAAAAGGGCTTCAACCCCTCCACCCCATCAGCCATACTATGGTATAAATTTTATACAATAAAAACCAAATTACAAACCACAACTTGATGGATTGGCTTTGATTAACATTAACAAAAAAAAAACCACTACTAATTCAGGTTGAAATTGTCAAATTATTTTCTAAAAAGGCACCCTAAGGATTGAGATTAGAAGACTGGAGCAAATAATAAATACTAAAAATAAATGTATTTTGAAGTTATACGAAATAAATAATTTATATTTTATCGTATAACATATTTTGTATTATAAAACAATTCCTATTTCCTACTACCTATCTAAATATATCAGTAATACAGGGCGGCGAAGCAAAAACGATCACATTTGAGATAAGCGCGTAACTTTGGGAGGAGACATAGAAGCGACTATTGCCGACAAATTTTCTGTAACAATCATTAAATCATTTTAAAATCATCGATCGGCGGTTGGCAACGACTATACATGGAGGAAGTACGAATCGCTTACAGATTGCGCGTTGTGTAGTCACGATTGGCTAATTGTTTCGGAAAATGTCTCTTCGGCAAACGAGCAATGTTGAATACTATTCACTGTGCCATTGAAACTATACTTCCCGTCACGTACTACACAATGAGTCGTTCGGCAATATTCTGCGATGTCTCCTCTCAAAGTTACGCGCTTATCTCAAATGTGGTCGTTTTTGCTCCGCCACCATGTATAATATTATGTATATGTGTTATAAAAAGTGTATGAAATATAACAATTAACTACTATATAAGACTTTATTAAAACTAGTTTTTATTAAGATGTCAAATTTTGATTTACTTTGTTTAGTCTCCGTACTCATATGAAAAATCCTGAGTACGCCACTGGGTCATAATATCATCGGAATAACCCTGCTACCAGTGTGTTTGAAAAAATAGTTCCCGATCAACGAGAACGGACGCGGACCACAACAAGACACACGACGGTGACGAGGAGAACGACTTGCAACGCATTGTAATGCATTGTATTTCTCTCGAAAATCCGACACGGGAGCACGGGAATCAGTCGGTTTCTATTGATATTATAGTGATATATATATACAGTGATAATAATACAACGGTTATAAATATCATACGCGCGGAGCACCGGTTATAGTTGGACGCGGTTGTTTATCGGATGGGGCCGCGGTCATAATAAAATATTCTTCTTCTCCGCACGGGGTCCGCCGCCAACACGACGTCGATGACGACGATGAACTCGGCACATATTTTTCGGACGAACAAGACGACGGAAAGCGAAGGAAAAAAAAAATTAAATAACAATAAATAAAAACGACTTGCAGCTGCTGCAGTGTAGCACCCGTTGAGGACGACAACAAAACGTTACAAAACAAACCTTTTCTTCGCATATGTGGTGGCCCTACCGCGCGCATCCACGTCACCGCCGCCGCCGAAACAAATCGATCGCGTTCAATAGTGTTTGCGGGCCCCCGCACGGCAGCCGGACGCGAATGACAAATTATTATTGACCGAGTCCCGCCGAGACGTAAACACTGTGTGCTGTGATCGCTTTTCGCCGCGACAATACACGGCCAATATACATAATAATAATAATAATAATAATAATAATATGTATATAGATAATATTATGTATAATATATGGAGGTACGCGACGACGACGACTCGCGGCAATGAAAAATCGACATTATACGATATCGTCATTGTCATTATTGTCGCGAGGATGACGAGCGCAATGCCATGTACCTGTGCGTGTTGTATTTATACAAAAACGCCTTTTGGCAGCTCTCGTACATATAACGATTAAAATATTAAAATATGTCGCATTGTATACCATAATATCGTTTGAACCGGACACGTCGAATGGTCGCGCGGTGTATGGGCACCAGCGGCGGCATGTGCATCTGTGAGAATTCGCGCGAAAATCAAAAGCACGGGTTAATTTCGTACATCATTTTATCAGGCATTACACAGAATTTTGCGACGGCTCTTGCGGACCGCCCGCTGCAGTAGCAGAACACACGATTTTCGGCGTAGGTGAGTCGTCCTGGCACCCGTAATTCAACATATTTTCAACCCCTAGCCAATTTCGGTTTTTCGTAACTAATTTCTAACCATTTGTAACCATAATTTCGGAATTTGTAACCTAATCCTTGAGGAGCGAAATTGATTTTAACGTGCCGATGATGAAATGAAGTCGTCCTAGCACCCGCATACTACAAAAAAGTTCTAGCGACCCGGATTAATTTCAGTTTTTGTAACTATTATAATAAATAATAAATAATAATATTATGATAACCGTATACGATATGCACGCAATCTGTTGCAGTTTTTCCGTCATTGTATGATAAAAATATTATATAATATCATGTAGTTCATTAGCCCCCCCCCCCCCCGTCGTCCGAGAATACGACTCATATCCCCGGGTATCCGAATCATACGATTAGTTCGCTAACGATGCGGTGATCGTATAGCTCTCATTAATCAAAATCAATTCCTTATACCTATATAGTATAACTGTATAATACCGAGTGAAAGAAAAAAATGTCACTGCTATGTACATACAGACTATTGCTTTATCGGCCAAATCGTATCGACTGAACCGTGCGCTTTCATACACCTATTATGTGGCGAGAGCGGGGGGGGGGGGCGGTGAGAAATTAAATAAAAAAACAATTAATAACAAGACTGTGTATTTCTAACAAGGATAAAAAAATGTTACGTCGTTACGTATATTTATACCCAAGAAGGACCCCGACCGGTCGGATAGTACAACATGACTTCGCGACGGCTCTTGCGGACCGCCCGCAGCAGACGCGACCCGAATACACGCGCTTTTGGTGTCTCAATAATATTAAATATTATAAAGTTAACGTTGCACTGCATAATATACGATACATACATGCAATCTGCACGCGCCCGCCATTGTTATAATAATATTATATTATCGTGCGTTGTTCTTCAATAGTTCTTCAATAGCCTTCTTGCCCCTCGTCCGAGAATTTAACCCGAACAAATACCCCTCGGGCACCCGCGATAGACGATTAGTTCACCAACGATGGAACAGAGACGCCAGAGACTTCATAAATCAAAATCAATCTTTATAATATATATAACTATAATACCGAGTGAAAAAAACTGTCACTGTTATACGTGGCTTCTTTTATCGGCAAAATCATATCGGCTGAACTATGCGCTCTTTCATTGATCGCGAATAAAATAAAAATAAAAAACAATTAATAACGGATTGTCTGTTTGAGATAAAAAAAAATAAAAAATTTATAAGATATAATATCGTTATTTCTATTATTCGCGAACGAGCCTGTCAAGGAAGATAACTGCAGCAGCAGGTCCACATACATATATAAAATAAAACTTCAACAGAAACCGCTAAACACTTGCGTGATCGCTATCTGAATTAAATCTTATTATGTTTAGCTTTTGATAAAAAGTTTTTGTGCTTGGTTTTCATTACACGGCAAACTCTCGATAGTTTACATTAAGTCCTAAAAACCATTTTATTGTCCTGAAAATTCGATTTGTTTAGAGGTATGCAAATTAAGTTTGATTTATTGAAAAATAAAGGGAAACAATTGATTTAAAGAAATTTGAACATTTTGATTGTTTAAGTTACTTCACATCAACTGTTAACTGCAGCCATATAGTATTACGTAATATACATGATACACCAATATTTAGTAAAAAATCCATGTCTAAATATAAAATATGTAATATAAATTATAAATTGAAAAACATAAATATTACGACAATAATATACGACCATGCTGTTTTTATTTTTCGATGCTTACATAGCATAAGTTTCTATACTGAATATGAGTAAGTTTAACCGCTAAATATCTGATTAATTTGATTCGAGCATATTATGTACAACGTTAATACATTTAAATTGCATAGATTCTGGTCGAAAATATTTGAACTGTAATCGAGTGTTGCTGGTAGTCTCGTACTACTTTATCGTTTTCGATCCATGTCGAGTGGACCAAAACACGTCAAATTGTGTTTTCTTTGAATTCTATTATAGAGGTTTTCTCCGGGGACCAAGCGTTTAGTTTGATTTATAGTGGGTTTTGAACTATATCGAGAATCAACCGTGTACTTGATTAACTTTATGCGGTACAACTTTGATGTCGCGGAATGATTATAATATATTATAATATATATATATATATACACTTTACACACTTTATCGAATCTTGTACGCATCTTCTATACGTCGAGTCACTGCTTTGATTTGTACGTGGGACAATAATGTGCAACAACATACAAGAACATATATATGTACACATAGACACCGACGACGATTCGCAATCGAAATAATAAATATTACATATACTTTGATGCCATCGTATGTGCACGTCAAACCGCCTTTGTCGTTAGTGGTGGTGGAAACAAGAAAAAATTATAAACACATGAGACGAAACCAAACGCGTCGTTCGGACGTCGATAAAAACCTGAGCGCGAGTTGTACGATTCATTTCGAATCGTGATGGTTCTTTTTTTTTTCGATTCGCGCATACGGATGACGCGTGTACATCGTTTGAAAGTCGTACGAAATCTCCCGAAACGTCATCACCAATCGACGCCCGCGTATACAAGGAAGGAAACGACAACGTTAAGTCTGTCGGCTGTGTACGTCATATTATTATGAAATCACTCAAAAGAAAAATTTAAGGATAACGGATATTTGTTGGCTCCATATAATATATATATATATATATAAGTTTAGAAGCCAATCATAATTTGTCACAAACGAAATTGACTTTCTTCTCGTTGACACATTGTCAGTAAATAATATCGATCCCAGAACACGGACAGCGCGTAAGTGTAAATATATAAATATATATATTATATAGTCTTTGTACGAATAAGATACTATACCGTAAAAATGAATATGCTGTACGCGTCCAATAAATAATCGAGTATCGTTTCGTTAAGTTCACTGCGATAATGTAATCGGTTTTACTAGGATTTCGTTGTTGTTACAAACTCTATATACTCATTTCGTTTCGTATTTTTTATTTCATGTCGATAAATTATTTAAGCGTCTCTGCAACTGATTTAACATCGGTTGATTCCGATCCGTGCGAAGTTAATAATTTAATAGTGTTCAAAAAACGATGACACCTGCCTCGTTAACTTCGTGATGTGCCCGAAGATAAGTCCTTTCATCGCGGGTTCAAATCGCTACATTCCATGGTAGGATGTACGTAAATATTTTCATCCTCAGTAGTTCAAAATTAAAATTTTTCACACGAAAATATCATTAAAATATCATGTATGGTATAAATGGTATGAATTCATGTTGAACTTGAAAAATAAACCATAACTATATAATACGACATAAACAATTATCATTATAATTTTTAACCGATAACAGTTAAACAATCGAAGAACAAAATTGATCTTTCCGTATTACTTATATAAGAAATAAACACAGTGTACGATTTAGATCATAGGTTCTCAAACTTATTTCATCCACCACTCACTTTGAGAATCAAACATTTTTCAGAACCGTCAAATATGTTTAAGCTTACCATCTGTAATGTATCTTAAAAACAGTAGTTATTGCAAATATATATTTCAACATGCCCAACATTACTTCAGGTCTTATACCACCTTCCCACCTCCACGAAGACTATCAATGCCCATAGGGAGCGCTATCGCCCACTTTAAGAATGACTTATTTATAGATAATGTTACTTCGTGGACTGCATAGTACAACGAAACATTATAATTAGATGTTTGAGTGAGATATATATTTTTCTAAATAAAAGCATAAGTGGGAAATATATTACCATTGGCTATTTAGTACATCCCATGGTCACAAAAGAAAAATTATATATTCCCCCCACTTTTCCAACCATGTAAAACAAATAAAAAATTTCAAATATTTTTCTCAAAATCAAAGTACTCCATATTGTATGTATACCAATTCTCAGAACAATCTGATGTTATTTTAGTTGTGTATTATAAAGAGTTAATTATAAATGCTATAAATGTTGTTGTTAGGAATATTAAAAAAAAAAAAAAAAAAAAAAAATTATTAAATTACGTTTTCAAAAATTCACGACACAATAATATAAGTAATTTACCGTATAAAGAAAAATTAAAACAATATACATTTATCAAAAAAAGAGTTAAAAACAAACCAATTTTTTCATGTATTTTAATAACTAAATGAACGCGGTCGGGTGACTATATAATATGTTAAGAATAATCTGTAACTAACATTAATTTCAAATAATTTTTCAATAATAAGTTACTGTCAGACACGCGTCAATACCAAACGGTACTGTGACTGCGGAAAAAGACAATAGGTAGACTTTATAATAATAATGGTAAATAATATCATTTTTATTTTAAAAATATTCTTTGAAAACAAAGAACATTAAAAATTGTTATCCAGTAGGCTAAAGGTATTCAATTGTATATTGAAAAAAAAAAATTATTGTGTTATGGAAAATTTAAGGCAAGTTATTAAATAACTTAATTTGTATAATATACTATATTGAATCTTTATTTAGGTTTTTCCAAATCTCCGATAAAATAAATATTTTTTCCTACCTCACCGAGTCTTGATGTCTTCCAATCGACCAAACACTATCCCTAGCAAATATTAGTAGGTTCAGTGAGATTAACCCCTTAATACTATAAAAATATTACAATTCGGTAAAAAATATTTTAGAACATAAATGGCTTAATATTACCATTATACTAGTTGCGTGTCTTGCTGGCTGATTTTAATAATGAAAATAAACTTTGCTGTTTGAGTCTGAGTTTCGGATGATAATTGATATGTACCTATATAAATAAATAATAATTGCTATGTATGTAAAATTTTAAATTTAATATCTGTGTATCATAATTACTGTAATATTCTATGTTTATATTGTATCAACCATGTACACTCTTTGCTCAAAAGGGCGTTAATAAATAATAATAAATAATAATCAATTAGTATTCAAGACGGGGAAAAAGTATTTGAAATATCTACCATCGAAAATACTTTATGCTGATAATAGTATTTAATACTTAAAATGGCATTTTAATACTTTTACTCAAATTCCTTTACTCGAATAATTTACAGCTTATGCTCGTCAAAGACTGCAAGACGTGTTTTTTTAACTGATACCGAGTACGTGTGACACAAAGCCGTCTTCTTTGTTCAGCCGTACTACGTGGACATGTTGCACTTATGTATATGACAGTAAAATCTCCAGTGAAATACATGGCAGCGGTGATTCATTGGTATCGAGTCGATCACTCGGCGCATGGGTCTCGGGTTCGAACCCCGTACGGTTGCAAAAATTCTCACTCACATCCATCCCATAACGTGGGTCGATGTCAACAGATGTCGCTGCCGTCGTCGTCATGTTCTCACTCACACCTCGTCGGCATCATTCCAGTATTAGACGATGCTCCCTCCCTACCTACTTTTTATTCTACGTCGTACTATTTGTATTAGATTCGATCAGATTAAACTTGGCAAGTGAATTGTGAGTTAACGATGACGCAGACTGCTCTGCTCGTAAACGGTCACATGGGGCTCTCAACAACCCGTCCGCCACCTTAATTTTTTTTTTTTTTTTAGTTATAAAAATTCTATTCCCAAAGATCTGCTGCGAAATATGAATTTTGATAAATGACAGTCGTTGGCACTGTCAGATCAATAATGACCAGTGTATATTTTACACATTTTACTGGCAACTAAATATGGAAATAATTTTTGCCTTTCATAGTACGCGTACTATCTGCGAGAGTGCAATGAAATTATGACCAAGGACATGGTTTAAAGTTATCACTCTTCTGGACGGATTTAATAACTCTTTATACGCGACAAGGGGCAAGTATATATTTTCCGCCCAAGAAGAAATATTCTAGCACCGTGGGTCACTGGTAATATTTTTCCCATCTATTTGAATAAAAAAAAAAAATCGTTATTTTTTCTGGGTAGGACAGTATCAATTACGTGTATTTGATAACATTCGAAGAAGTAAATCGTTAACTACCAAAGTGGGAACTGGGAAGTTATCGTCCCATTGCCCACAGACGATGCACTTTTTTCCCTCCTATAAATTTTCTATCAACATTTTTATTTTAGTTTTTTAATTTTAATAAATAAACGGTTTAATTCATAAACTCTTTGCTGGTATTAATTCAAAGATAACATTATAGTGCGTTTTTATGTTATCTTATTTCATCTTTATTCATATATTGTTATCTATTTGATATCTATTCTCTGTGTTACCAATTTATAAAAATAATAATTGTTTTTTACTTTCAAATATGTCGTTGTGCTTTTGAATTTAAAATAAATGCTTTTAAACTCCAATGATATAATATATGTATTCTAATCAATTATTATACTTAGTGGTAAATATTATTACTGATACATATTATTTTGTCAGATGTACATAATGATTTGGAGTTGCTAGAAGATTTTTTTAGCTTAGATGAGGATATATATATATTATACAAAAAAGATTGCGACCAAAATAAAAAAAAAAAAAATATGCTGCACATTAAGAACTAAGATCAAGACTAACTGATGAACTTAATAAAAATTCTTCATACAGAAAAAAGGATTCATCTTGCCCCTCCCCCCGTGAACAAAGAATTAAAAAAAATATATATATTCTATCGATCATAAATAAATTCACAGGTATCGATTATATACCAACATTTATTGAAAAATAAAGAAGGTATACGGTACCAACGCCTGTAAAACCTACCTAAAACTCAGTATATGCATTATAGAAACGCTTTAAACTATCCGAAGACTGAAGGCAATGATTATCATATTTATTATCATTTTATTATATTTATATTGGTTTGAAATTTCAGAAGACATGAAGGATAATTAGACAGTTACGATAGATGAATATAACAGATTTGAACATTCTCAACATTATGCCTATAATCAGTATAGATTTTAACATTTCACCATGGAAGTGAAACTACTTCACAAAATAAACGGTTTAGTGCAACATATCTAACGGTTTACAAATCAATAATAGTAATATGATGGGTAGCAACCTGGAGTGGTTTAAATATAAAACGTATCCTATGCTGGCTAAAAACAAAACTGAGCATCTTTGTTTATTTTTCATATTAATTGTTTAATCGAAAATCGGGACTGCGTTAGTATGCTTAATTCCTTCAACCAGTGTTGTTGTATTTTTTTATTTCGTTAAAGTCATTTAAAATAATTTCATGCGGATAATTTTTTATAGTCTTGAATAGTGTTTTATTTTCTTTTAGTATTTCATTATTAAGTTTTCTTTAAAAGTGTTTAATTTTCACAGTACAAAATTGTGTAATTTTTAATTTTCTTTTAGTATTTCGATGTTAAGGTTTCTTTCAAAGTGTTTTATATTTTTACAGTGCGAAATAGTGTAATTTTTTTATTTTTAAATTTTTTTTTTTAAAAAATTTCATCAAGACAATGTTTGGTCCACCGTCGTATCCACGGCGAAGGATAAAATTTCAGGTCTGCAATCCGAACACAAGATTTGTGGAAGATAAATTTATGGTCGAGTGGTGGTGATATGCCTTAGATTTTTATTATTTTAAGAATTATTGTCGTCGAGTTTCTTCGATATTTAAGTGTAGTTAGTAGTAGCTAATCGGTTATGTCTAGGTGTTTTCAAGTACAGAGTTGAATTCAGAGAAGTAATTTCTCTTAAGAGTGGTGTTACGGTTCAATTAAAATTATTTTACCGACCACCATAAATTCGAATACAAAACAATAGTAATTAAAAATTGTTTAAGGGTTTTTTCCCCTTCGGAGGTACGTGCACGGTGTAAAAAATTATTAATTATTGACGACCTGAATTCAACGTTGGTAGGGAAGAAAGGACGAGTGCCAATCGTGTACGATATATGCACTCGTTTGTTCTACCTTTCGTGGATTAGGCCTACATGGGGAAACCACGTTAAAAAAACGCTCCGAGTGTAATACCTCATGCTCTTATTGGAACATTTGGTTTCGACATAATAATTGCTAAGGTGGTGTGGAAACTTGCACATATTGTGTCAATTGTATACTGTGTACACGATAGAAAAATAAAAAACCTATGAAATGTACAGTAACAAACGAAATCGCAACGATTATTGAAATGGATTTCCTGTTGAAACTTTCAACAACAAAGAACGAGGGGAATGGAAATACATCCATCTTAGACGGAATTCAGTGCGTTATATTTTCAGTCATCCACATGCCATTGTGATTACGGACAACCGTTATTGATTCGGATTAGATCACGTAAAATTGGACGCGTGCGAAGATATTGTATCGTACATTGTACACATGACTTGACAAGATACCTCAAACAAAGTATCTAAATACAAGATACTGTGACATTTTCAAAGATACTAGATACAAAATACAGGTAGTTGAGAATTGAGATACATATAAGATACAAGATACTTTAAGCATTTATTATTATTTATTTATTAATTTACATTAGTTAAACAAAAAAAAAAAATAGCAATGTATTTATTAATTATTAAATGTTCAAATTTAAGTAAATTATAAGTAGTACCATAGTAAAAGTAATTCATATCTCACGTTTGAAAATATAATTATAGTTATAATAGTTAATATTTCAATTAATTTATTTATAGGTACCACCTATTCATTTGGAATTTAATTGAAATAAAATCGATATTAGTATTATAATTTAACACATTATGGTACCTAAACAATATGGATTCATATTCAAAAAAGGTAAAGATAGGGACTATTTTTATTTGCACCTAAACTCTTATATCTTATTTAATTAAAGAAATTATTTTATCCACCAATTATATACTCCAATACTAAAATAAATAATGTTTTTCATTGGAAAATTCGTTAAAAAATCATAATTATTTATGGAATTAATTGAACTAACGTTCATTAATTTGTTTATTTATTTGAAAATATAATTTTATTTTTTTGTTCGTGGTGTATATACATGTCATTTCAACAAATGATTATATATTATATGAATAAAAATGTTGTACCTCTGAAAATGCGATTTCTCCTACTGTGCGACGTAATAGTTGGAACGGAAAAATGCATGCCAAGATCAACCGTGGTGAGTCAATAAAATATAGTTACTGGACAAGATCGCGTGTGTTCGGGTTCTGTATATTATTTATACACCACTTTAAATCTTAACCCTTCAGATCATCAAACCGAACCATGTCTATTATATTTGAATCAATCACTTAGCAGGTGTTCACGTTTATTGTATACAACTTCTATGCGCACAATTACATAATTTCCTTTTAACGTGTTCAAACGTTTGCCGAACTTTTATCAGCTATCAATCGATCTTCAATCGATCTTCTAACTGTTGCAAATACATGGGTCATTATAGCTTTAGTGAATAAGTATTATTTAAATGTATACACAACAATAACTATAAGTCATTGTACGTCATCGCAGTTTTAAAACATAAATATAATTCAAAATCACGCAAACAGTTTAACATATTAAGTAACAACAAACAACAACACCCGTCGGCCGTCACCAACGCTGATTCAGTTACGCATGATGGATACTTAAGGAAGCAGCAGAGTAGAGGACAGGGCTGACGCTTCCAAGGGTTAGTGGACATCACAATGGAGTAATTTTTATTTTATTTGTGTAAGCGGACAAAGTTTTATGTTACATTTCGATTTTAAGAAGATAATAGTGTTTTTACCTTGTTTCATCATTGAAATGTATTTTTATTTGAGTTTTCATTTTATTTGATATCCTAGGGTTTTGGTAAAGAAAGTGTTCTAGACGATCTACTTCTAAAAAGGTACTGAGGCGGTGTAATAATTATGTTTTTATCTCGTACTGAACATCGTGGTCAGGTAGGAAATAATATAACATTTGCCCAGTATATTCAATACTTGGTATTGTAGTCAGTTGTTTGGAGAGTAAAACGAAACTATATAGAGCATACTCGTATCTTTGTTGTGGAATTAATCTGCTTAAAAATGTTCGTTTTAAACGTCTGCAAGCCTTTGCGTGACGTAGGTATACGACAAAACCTATACAAAGCGTCTTCTATGCCGTTACGAATACGAATAGGATTTCGGACGTTATTATTCTGTTGGTATTTTTTGTCTGTCGATGTGTCGTGTGCGATGGTACACTGGCCGCCGCGGCGCGGACCGTTATCGCTTTTTAACAGTGGCGGTGGTCTTTAAACAAACAAAAAATATCTCATCTCCGATGCAGATGCGTAGTTATAAAACGCAGACATTTCCCACGGACTCTCTTCTTCTCGTCAGTTATACATACAGGCATATAGGTATTATAAATTAACATGTAGTGGGTAAAATCTGTCGGCATGATCGCCCACCGTCGTCGCCGCCACCATTATATTTATATTATGATGTACGTACAATAGTATATAACTTGAGTACCCGTTTTGACTGCCAGTCGGTTTTACCGAGAATAAAATATGCAAACCGTGTCTCGCGGGTTCTCGTTTACGCGGCACACATTATATAATTTACAATAATATCTTGTGTACTGCGAGAGCACGCGCAGGTGCCGACGACAATATGACAACTACTACTACCTATTATACCTACGCAACAGCGATCGTGACGAACGGCTGTACAAGTGCTTTGAAGATTTGATTATATTTTTTCCAGCCGTATACGTCAACCGTTGTTGAAGTTAAATACGTTTATTATCTCCCTCTTGTATGGGGTTTTACTCATGTAAACAGTTTTGTATTATAGTTCCGACATCATCGTTGTTAATTCTGTATTGTTCGATGGACAGATATTGTGTTATAATAATATGAACTGCGAAAAGCCTTGAAAACACTCACTTGATTTCCAAACGGATGCACATTCTTTCAAATACGCCATAATGTTATGTACAATGCGGCCTATAGGAGAATATAAATTATACTACATAATACGATACGATATTGTACAATATAAAATAGTGGTTGAATTGGAAAATAATGTAATGACGGACTCTAAATGTAGTTGAACAACATTAACGTTCTAAAGTACATGAATTTAAACGTAACAAGATTAAAATAAAGGGGTACGCTAAAATATGGAGAGAAATGAAGAGTAGCTCCGTCCCCCCTCAATTTGATCGCTGAATATAAACTATTATTAAACGATAATCATGTTACGCGTTTTTTTGAGACGTTTCAACATTTCTAGATGAAGTTATCATCACCCACTGTGGCACTGTAAATGCACCGAAATTTTTAGTCGGTATCGTAATTTTTTGTTTTATAGCGTATGCACCACGTCAGGTGTCTCTAACGTGGGAGGTTGAATCTGAGATTTGCTCCAAAATCGAAATTACATAGAGGTGCATAGACACAAAATGTAATCCAAAAGGGACAAGAATTATTTTCTGACCATTTTATCATTTTACATTGTAGTTTAATAGTACAGTTGCTAAGAAACAAATATAATTTATATTGTTTATAACTTAATAAATTCTTTTTTTAATTATTATAATATTTTCAAATCATCAGTTAGCTTGGGGAGGTCGGTTAAAATAGCTTCACGGCCGCAACCAGCTTGCGGATTGTAGGTTGTAAGATCTCCCTCCTCCCCATAAACCATGTGATTATTATTATCCAGAAGGTTATACATTCATAAACGCGAAAGTTTACACAATGTGTACAATAATATGAAACCACGGTATTCGTATGAATCGTAAGTTCTTCTGATAAACCGAAGTCGAGTTTTCGACGTTAAGTTACCGTGGTAACCCAGATGATTGATGAGCAGCCGTTACGAAAATATAGATATAAAACAAAAACTCCCAAGTACCTACTTACATAATCGTAAACACGATCAACGAAATTAGTTAATATTATTCTTATATAGGATATATTATATTATATAGTGCGAAAAAATAAATCTACTCTAGTATTCGACGCGTATGAAAATGAACGACGTGAGATTTCGACAGCTGCAAGCTGGAGCTAGATTTAAGATTTGTCATTTGCTTACGATAATTTGCAAACGATAATATACTTTTATAACATTACCTTTTCCTTTTGCTATTAAAATTTCACCCTGTTCTATTTTTACCTGAATAGAATCGTCTGATTGTACATAATTTTTATTGTAAACCAAAAAAATAAAATTATAAATCAATTTCTTCCACCACACGTTTGATCCAAAACAGCCGAGTCGAATAATCGCCGTATCTTTTGTCACTGTTTTCAGTGATATTTATTCCAATGATTAATGCCTTACCATCATTGCTGTATCCGATTGATTTTTCTTTTATTCACGTTGTCTAAGATATTTCCTACATTGATTTTTCCAACGTTCTGGCGTATTACAAAAATAACATTCACCTGGTTTCTTGTCAGCTTCTTATTTCTTTGTGTAAAAATTAATGAAAATGTACATAACTATAGTTTAAAGATAAAAATTAACATTTATTGAAAAAATAAGTTACTTTAGCTTGTCGGAGACCAATATGTGTATGAATGTTTATCGATAGAAAAAATCTATTCGCGCACACCCTTCACTGCTGCCAGTGAACATAATATCGTCTAGCGTTATGTATTCATTCTTTGTAATATGAATATCAATCAGCTTAATGAGTTCGCTAAGTTATTCAGTTTTTATAAGTTCCACAATTATTTTTCTATGCTTACGATAAAAATGGTCAAAATCAAAAATTAAATTGCTATAAAAGTGTACGTTATTTAGAGTGCCCAGTATTTAGAGATTTTCCTATATGAAAATGGTTGAACATGTCACCGTTACCATAAAAACGTCCGATTTTCAGAGGTGTCCACTATTTAAAGGTGTCCGCTAAAGGAGGTTTGACTATATAATACATACATGTATATCGAATCATCGCGGATTGTCGATTCTATTCGATCAATATTACAATTAATATTGAAGCTGTGCATATTATCTTAAACAGCAAGACACTATACGGATGACAATTGGATGACAATCCATTGAACGCTGTGCAAACGAACAGATGTTGGGTTCAACTGTATACATATTGTTATACCTGCATCTAACCTGCATCGATGGACGAATATTACGATAGTAATAAACGCGTTTCGAGTGGATGTGACAATAATATTGTGTACGCCGTGCTTCTATTCGACACCGGGAAGCATAATACAATATAGGTAATATACCTCTTGATAAAGACCACAGGACAAAGACTACCCGACCGGTAGTACAAACACTACTCAGCCGCTGAGCGCCGCGAGCGAATCCTTTTGACGGCCGTTGATGGTTCGCTGCTGCTGCGGTGCCCGGCGATGAGCCATTCCCTCCCCCCCCCCCCCAATGTCGTGGTCGTATATAATATTCGTTCGTTTGTGTCGCGACAAAAGAAAAGAAAGGACTAAAGAATCAGCGTGAAGGATACTGAGGGGGACACGCGGACAGGAAGAAAAAGCGCATAAAGTGCCGCACGTCGCATTTACACGCGTGTGACCTATCAGACCCGTCGCGTGTAATTTACGACGCGTGTACAGACATAAGAATAAGGACCCTATCTACGGCTCGGCGGCGACACCTTTGAGCCGAAAAAATTCGAGTCCTTATATACAACGTACGCGCATAATAATGCACCCGCCGTGCTGCACTTAATAATAGTGAACGCAACTCGTTTTTCGACAAAAGTATTATACTGTACCACTAAAATGCACCTACACAATGTCCCGAGCAGTATTATTGCATACAGTCGACCTATATGTCTGTATTTAATGGACTAAAAATCAATTTTTACAGTACCTTTACGAAATAATATAATATGCAGATGATAATAAGATATTATATAATATTATGTATTACATCTAATAATTAATTTATATGTACATATTATGCGCTTCCGTCATTATGACAATCATAATAATAATATTATTATTATATGGTACAGCGATTTTCTTTTCTTATTATTATCTTTTTCGTACACTTCAGGCAGGGCATACAGAAAATCATGCAACTCCTATAACTTCCGAGCTCCAGTTTTGAGTTTAATTAAATTGTAATATTTTCCATATTCAAATTAATAATTATCCTACTAATAACACACCACTTTTAAGAATCACGTACACTGTAAATAATTATATTTTGTTCTATCTCGTTTTAGTAATTTAAAAATCATGTTTCCGATAATCTATAAGTTGATATACCTTTAATATTTTTATATTTTTTTTAATTGGTAGGATACCACATTGTTTCACTTTAATACTAAAACTACAAAATAAATACAACAAATGGTCAATTTCAGTTTTTCAATTTTTGTCATCGACAGCAAGACTGAGCCGTTAGAGAGGTACATACCCACCCTGATATTTACACGAAGCGATCACTTCATACAGAATAAAATATAATAATATATTTATATACATAACTTACAATTTATTTGAAGTGATTTGTCTTTGGTGCTACTACCCAAATTTCAAAATCCCCCTGGTGGAATGCTCAACTTGCACATTTTGGCAATGAACCTACAATTATGTATAAATCATAGTCTACAGTTAACTTAAAAATGTTCAACTTGCAAATTTCGGGAATGAACTTACAAAAATTTATGAATTAAGGGCTACAACTTACAATTTATTCGGAACGATCCGGCCGAGGTGAGATGGCTATGTTCACAGACGTGCACTCAAGGTACAAGTCAAATAATACAATACGAATAAGTAGTACCTACTCATGTGCGTGTACCATATACCTATGTAATAATATTATTTTGTACGTATGTGCCTGTGAAAACGCGTCGTGTCCGTTGTCGCAGTCGTTGTCGTGACCGAGCGCGCGACGTGGTTGTGAGCAGGCGGCCGGCGCGCGGGAGCACTTCCGAACGAGACAAAAGGCGGCTGCTCGTAAATCAACGCCGCGCGCCGGTTCGGTCCCGATCGGGCCAGAACCGGACCACACGCGTCGTCCTACATAATATAGTACGAATGCAGTGTAATATATTATATTATTATCTCCGTCGTGGCCACCGCCGCCGCCTCCGGTGAAGAGCTCCATCGTGAATTGTTGTTGTACACCGCGTACATTTATTATATTATTACACGAGAGTGTCTATGTTATATTATTACCTAAGGTTGTGAATTTTCTTTTTTGGTGATCGTGAGACATAGTTTTGTAAGCTTCATGATTTGAATCGTACAACAACGGATCCATTTATGAAACTTTTATTTTGCATTTTTCGACGTTTTTAATTTTTTAGGTAATATTTTTGCATTTTTAGGTCATTCTTTCCATTTTCGTTTATTTTCCGGTATTTTCTATTAAATTCCGTCAATTAACATTACTGAAAACCTTATTTTAACAAAATAAACACATAAAAAAATTTTTTAAAAATTTTTTAGGTGAATCGCATTACACAGAATTCGAATTCCTTATTATTATTATTTTTTTTTTATTAAATAAACACATTTTATGCATAAAAAATTTAAATTACTAATGTAGTCCTATAATATCAATAAAAATATAAAAAATAAATTAAAAACCATTTAAAGCGTATTTTATACTATAATTGTTAGCATTTAATATTGCATTTTTGCATTTAAAGCGCATATTTTATTGCATTTTTCGAAATTTTTAATGCATTTTTTAAGATTTTTTCGTGCATTAAATTCACAGTCCTAATTATTACCATTCAATATTGTTGTATCACTGCACTCTGAGCGCATACACCACATTAGTGGCTGTAGTGGGGGGGGCACAGGGGCCATACACCCTCCTCATTGACTGTATTTGTAATTTTTTTATTTCTATAACGCATATATATATTAAAACATGACCAAGTTATGTGCTAATATTCATGACGACTGGCTAAAAATATAAAAAATTATTTGCGTTAAAAACATTAAATAATTGGTTGATTTTTTTTTCTTTTTGGTACCTTGTGTATTTGGTAAAATTCTAGACAATGCAGTTCACGCCCCCCCCCCCTATAAAAATATGCTGGATACGCCATTGTACCATATAATGTTATTATGATGTTCGTTTTTGATTTTTCGTAAGAACAATGCAGTAGGTACTTAGCGGATATGATTATATCTACGAAAGAGGAGATATGATTAAAATATTTTCTCTCAGAATAAATGATGTACCTAAGTAGTGGATATTATCGATTTTCAATAACACTATTAATTACATAAATTCATATACGTATGTGTACATAAACCTTTAATTTTCTTACTTACAAGTTACGATCAATATAAAATAAACTTTAAGCAATATATATATATATATATATATAAATTAAGCCACGTACAAAACAAAATCTATATTCATCTCATCAGTGTCTATAGTCTCTATATCATACGAACTCTTATTTAGTCGGTTCGAGTTAGAGTTTGTTTTGCAAATGGCTTATAGCTCAAATCCATATATTGTCAACCTTATATTTATTATAAATATAAAAACTAAAGGTAGGTACAGAAAAATATATTATGGGTTAAATAGTTATAAATAATCAATATAGTATAACTTCTTGTATGTATTTTGAATGGAGAGAATATTTTTTCTCGTCAAATTTAAGAGTGCGACTAACATAAATATAACCATATAATTTAAATAAGTCACTGCTGTTGTTCGAATATTTTACTCAGTCCATATAAATAGTGGTTCAAACATCAAAAGTGAACATATTAAGGAAAACTGAAGAGAACTTCTCACCTTCTCAAGAGAAAAATACAACTCTAACTGAAAATATATAAAAAAGGTCAATGGGGATAAACTCTCTTCGATCTCATCACTTAAATACGCCACTGGTAGTATAACATTGTTATTATTAACACAGTGTATGAGTATAAACGTTTTATGTCAGCGTTATATGTCACGATCTGGCAAACGATAAGTCGTTATATTATCCAAACTATGTACTTCCGTTGTCAGTGGAAACGGGCACAATAATGGGTATCTATATTTATTTAAATACGTTCGATTGTTGAAATAAATAATATTATTGGCGCCCAATATTTACATCAAACCCATTCAACTGCGAACAACTTAAAATTTTGGCTATAATTTTCTACGTGCGCACTATATACTGTTTCGCGGGCATGTAAGTCTCTCATAGATGCGCAAGTGCATTTCAACGATGGATGACGTACGCAGTTATGATAAATTGATAATGTATTAAAATGTATATGTTCGCATAGCGTTGAAAAATACTGAATACGTACAGCTCAACGATTTTGTTTTAGTATATAGGTTTCCACGCGGTCCATGATCATGGTACGTTTTGAAGTCCTGTTTAATATAATCAAACTTTGGCGAAGAACTCATTAAGACATAAACTTCATGTTCGATAATTTTGTAATGTCATCACGCTATATGCTCGGGCAAAAAGATTGATGTTAAATGCGCGGCTATTCGGGTAGGTGAGGTATTATGGGGAGGAGGAAACAAATGAAAAACGACGGGCCGGATGATATGCATCACGAGCTCACGAAGAGGAAATTCGCTCGCATAAATCGTATCAACCGACGAATCGACGGCAGCGCCGCGTAATAAATTACTTAAATCGTATTACATACGGATGTTCCGATTCTCGTTTCCGTTTCCTCACGTGAGACGCGCGCCGTTTGTTTAAGCGGTGTCAAACGTAACCGTAAGAAATAAAACATAATATACACTTATAATTTAACAACGCCGTTGTACTATTTAATATTATATATTTTATACGATACGTTCTGGTATTTATTCGAATACTGATCGAAGGAAATGAGTGTAAGAATTGATAAAGCCCAAAAAGAGTTCTGCGCGCAATGAAAAACTATTCTTAACGTTCAAAATGATACCAAGAACCAACGAAAGTGAGATTGTATATGTGGCCATTATACAAGACCTATGTATAGTTCTAAAGCGTCGACGACCACGATCAAACAAACAGAAGGAAACTTGAGAACGCAGAACGAATGAAAATATGTGGACCTACGTACAATATCGTCAACGAAACAACAGGAAACTGCAGGCGGAGAAGATATTACTACGAAAAAGAACTGTACGACGACATTTCGAAATTAGTATCGGTAACACGATTCAATTTTAAGAGCTCAAGGATACAATAACGGTTAGGCCACGTGGTATCCGGTCAAAATACCGAAATTATTACTGTGACGGTCATAATAGTGAAACCAAAATAACGAAAACAAAATGAGAAAATGTAGTTAATAGCGGTTACAAAAAAATTGAAAATAAAGTTTATATAGATTATAGTGTTTATATTGAACATTTTATTTTATTTGAATTAAAATTATATACAGTTATATCCTTCAAAAAATTTAAAGTGTATAATATAATAATTAATAATAACCAAAATGAATTTATACGAGTACACATCAAAAATAAATGTGTAATATTTTTTATCTTAGTTTTACCGTCGTTTTAATGGATTCGCTCTTTTTGCCTAGACCCGGCACAATAAAGAGGAGAGAAGAGAACGACGAAATCGTCAGATTAGCATTTGAAATATGGAAACTACGTGGAAATATGCCTACAGGAATACCTAGGAAAAGATGGATCGACGCGGTGTAAAAATGTCTAAATATCTTAAGAGTTGACGACTGGAGAGAGACTGACACAATATGGAGATGGAGGTGATGAAGTGTAGTAATGGCTGAAAAAACTATTGTAGAGAGTAGACATGCCAAGAAAATAATGGAATACGAGACGCTCGACGTTGACGTCATATTCACGTGAAACGCATTATATGCATTTTCCGAGACGAAAAAGAGAGTGAAATACACATTCCGTCAACTACGACGATTTGCCGGTTAGGGGGTTGATTTATTTTTTTTAAATTTATATTCATTTAAGTGATGGGTGAAAAAAATATTATGATACGCAATAGCAACCCAAATTTATTGCGAAATTGTTCATATACTAAGTGACAAGTATTGAAACACGGAATGAGATATACGAGTATATAATATATATTGTTTTGTTTAGCTTATCAAAAATATTATCTGAAGGCGAAGCCACTTCGAATGTTAATAAATATTAATAACTATCGTCAGCACTCTATAAAATCAACTGCGTTCAGCTGTATCATATAAACACTAAATGAAACACCGTAATGGGGGGAGGATCAATAATAATATAGTGAATTCCGCTTAATATGGATACGTTGGGACCCAGCCCTGTTTGCCCACATTAATCGATTACACATATAACACATATAATATTTTTGTTCAAAGATACAAATATTTATATCAAAAAAAGTTTTAATTTTGCACACGTCTTTTACAACGCATAACTTTTTGATTATTTTACGTTGTAAACTGCCTGGAGGATACGATTTCATTTAGTCTAAAATAGCGATTTTTACTTTGAGGGAGAATTATTTACTCTCAGATTTACTTCTGAGAGTTTTTTTCAAAACATTTAGTATCACGTTGAAATTTCTACGTTAAAACTGAAATGTGGACATTGTCGCGTTATATAACGTGTAAGAACACTTCTATGCATTTAGCTAACAATACCCCATTAACAAAGGTTTAAACAGTAATGCTTTTTATTATTTTTGATAAACTGATCAATCTCATAAATACGACAAAATTCGATTCTATTACTTAATCATTTTTATAAATGCATATGTGTGTGTGTATTCTAACGTGTTATGGTAAAATAAAAATTGCCCACATAAACCGAACGAGTGCCTACACTCTGCGGTATTTTTAACCTTATCAAATGTACAATACAATATACATTTGTATTGGAACCAGACCATTTTGCCAATATTTTGCTGATGCCCATATTAACCGGTGTCCACATTAGGTGGAATCCACTGTAATAATAATCGTATGCATTAGAATTTCCGATTCGTTAACATCATATAGGTTTCGTAGCTTACAATTGCAGTTATCATCATCCTTGTGCTGAAATATACAAGCCATGGTATTTTACACATTAATGATAAACCTTCCTTTCAGGAATAAACGTTTGATGGACGACGTTTACTACGGTTCCAGAATGTTTCACGATAAGACCAAATATAAACTAAATACGCTTAGAAAAATCGTAAAAATCACTAGATTTTAGTATTAGATTTTTGATCGTAAATATTTTTCCACTGGGCGATGTGCGTTTACTGTCCAAAAATGATGTTGACGAAAAAAATGAAAAAATGGGAATAAAAAACGTCGACTAAAAACTACGTAAAGGGGAAAATTATATTTTGCCAGGCAAACGAACGCGTGCCGTGAGAATAATACACTACGCGTATAATATATGTGATAACATTGATATTATAATATTAGTTTTGTGTATCTTGTCGGGTTTTTTTTTTCTTTTCATCCCGTTTTATTTTATTCGAATTCCCCAAACGATGTGTGCACACAGCAAACGCATGCCACACGTTCAGCGTACTCACGTACAAACGAATAATTTTTGGAAAACATTCCGCGTAGCGTTGGGAAATTAAAATACTGCGTGCGTCGAGTGAACGCGCCACGATAACGCGGGGGGCGGTTGTCGTGAGACACGCAGAGATATATTATTATTGTAATAATAAATAAATCGGTAGTTGACACACGGTTCACGGTGCACTATCGAATGCGCGCGTTCGAAGTAAATATTTGTTTTCTTCCATTTCGTTGGAATTTCTGTGCAGGAGAAAACCGCATAAATCATCCACGAACGCACAGTGTTTGATAAATTAATTTGCTTATGCATATACTATGACTGTAGGATTTATTATATTCATCCCGATGTTTACTTTGGAGATCGAACATCCGACAACGCAAATTATATATTAAACACATGTCATAAACCAGGGGTCACCAACCAGTCGATTTTTCTAGGCATACACAGGTTAATCGTTATTATTTTTTATAAGCGATTGAAAAGCAAATATTGACATTATATTTCAATTTAAATATATCACACTATATTATAATATACCTATTTTAAACCAACATATCATCTCTGTTCAGAATCGTTATTCATATATAATGATACCTATCATTGCATTCAAATTTAACAAATTCATTGTAAAGACCTATCCTACGAACGAGGTGTACTCCATACTCTATTGTATAGCAGAGAGAGAAAGGTCCATCCGATTCTTTTTTTTTAATCTGATTATTCATAAATATTTTTTATATATGATTTAAAGAGGGAGATCAGGGGGAGCGGCGGCTCGGTAACGTTTAACAAATGTTGGGAACGCTCCTTTTTTAAAAGTTAATAGAGTCCCCCTACTTAAATTTTTCCAGGTCGAGTAATAATTACTATTATTATCGGTAAGACCATTTTGGTCGTGACCGGGTATATACCAAAATTGGTGGGAGGGGGTGAAGTAATCTGATAACAACGACGTTTAGATTTCTGCACGGCTATATGGAAATATATGATTTTGCGTATTGATACGAATTAAAGTGACGTAATTTTATATGTTGCACGCCTGCAGAGTAAAAATCCTGAGTGCCCAATATATTATAAGTTACAATTTATAACCATAAGCGCTACCAGGAATTTTGTTAGAGGAGTGCATTGTGCATATAGTATATCTACACTGGTTTCTAAATAATGTTTAAATTATTCAAGTTAAATACGTAGAAATATTTTTCAAATTATATAGCGATACAAAGTTATTTTAGTATTTTTCAACAGCTAAAAAATACAATTTAATATTGAACTGCAGTATTGAACGTTCATTTAGTACTTTGAGACCTGGAACTGAGCCAGTTTGGGTGATGACCGATTGTCATGCGTACACAGAAAGAAACTAGAAGAGGATTCCAACTTTATTGAACAATTTGGAAAAAAAACCTAGGCGTTAAATTTATTATTTAAAAAATATGTATTATAATACATAACATAGATTATATAGACAATTATGAAAAATAAGTATTGTAACTTATAATATAGATGATTATATAATATAATACATTTTTTTAATTTTTTTATTAAAAGTCAGGGGGGTGGCAAGTGTATTCCATTGTTCCCCCCTAGCACCCTTGATTATAATAATAATGCAGTCACTGGAACCTGGCAGTGGTGTGTTATAAATTGATTGTGAGAATCGATAGAATAAGTTTGTCAATATTATATTATTCTTATACACTCTAAAGGGTAGTTATTACGAACATCGAGGTAAGCTACGGTAATACGGTATAGCGCTCGAATAGCTAACTTGCGGCTTGCATCTTATTCACAAAAACCAAAATTTACTTATTATAAATTTCAATTTTTCGGTATACATTTATAAAAAAATATATATAATGTATATTGTGTGGAATACATTATCAAAAATAAATATTTCGGACGTGTTTGTTCATGTGACTCGGGAACATATTCATGTTGACCACCACTGGTATAGTGTATACGACGTATATACAGTGATTTTAAATATTAAATTCGGCTTTTAATTGATGACAATAATTATCGAAAATATTCGTGTAGCATATTTCCACGATTCTTTATACTTGTGAACTCATTATATCTATCACGACCAAATCTTCTTACCTAACCTTATACCTAACCTATGTATTGTACGCATACCTGAAAAACGCAGTAATAATATTATAATGACATCATATCGTATATAGAGCGTAAATACTTTTTTCCAAACATAATATTTATTTTATATATACATGGAAATGTCGATGACAGATCCTACAGTTAATAATTTCTATTACGCTGTCATTAAATCTCTTAAGTAGATAAAAAAATAAATAAATGAATAAGTAATAATACCAATGGTTAATATACGTTTATAACATTATGAACTAAAAGATTAATATTTGGGTGATACGAACGTCGAATGCGCTGTGCTGAGTGTACGTACACGAAAGAATTAATCTGTGCAGTGTGCGTGTTAGTGTATGTGTCAACGTTTCCCGAAAGAAGTTTAATATATTATTTTTACGTGTTTTGATTTATAATTTATTTACACGGAATTAGCGCGTACACGTCAAGTACCTACATTATGTGTGTGTGTTGTGTGTGTATATATACACATATATATAAATATGTTTCAGGCGTTCGTGGCACCCGTTTTGATTTCTTAAAGGTCACATAAATAAAATTATAAAACCAAAATAAACTAGAGTATGTTGCAGCGGTGCCGGATTTAAATACACATGCATATACATAATGTTAATATTATAATGTAATATGTATTTATGTATACACTGCGTATCTTATATTCTCATAAATATATAAAAACAAACGTGTACAAATACGGAGTAGGTACATAATAAGTGTATAATCCGATGCGCGGGTCTATAAGTACGTAGTACACAGTACACACACCTAAACAAGCTCGTTCTCGACCGATAAGTATATACGCCGTGTGTGCGTGTCTGTATACGTGTGTGAGTACATTTGAATAAATTGACATGCAAACCACTGGAACGCGTCTACATAGTATTAAAATATTTTGCTATTCAGTCGATGCACGTTTAATATACGCAAGTTTGGCGTTACAAAAAACAAAATATAATATTAATAATAGCTCTAGTATTATATAATAATACGTATAACGAGCGAGACGTCGAATTGAATGCCAAACTGTCACAACTCTCGCGAACGCTGTTCTATAATTCACGGCTAAACTCGCGTGTCTAATAATACAAGCGCGCGCGCTTATAAATATAATATTATAATATATTAACATAAATACCCGTCTGGTGTGTGGTAGGTACGAAATTTCGTAGATGTACCTATATACCTATACATAACAACATATAAATATTGTAGCTAACACTAATGTGGGTCGTAATATTTTTGCCAATAATTACTTGTATACAATAATGATATCCAAAAGATTTAGTTTCTTTTTCTTTTTTTTTCCCCCCAAGTTCAAAACCAAGCCTGAAGCACTGCATAATCACCTGTACCCGTTCAAACGCACACATTTTTTTTGCTGTAACGGCTAATATTGGTTTTCACATGCCATTATCTGTAATTTTTAATGGCTATAAGATGTTTGAAACGTATCGTGATTATATTGATTTCTTAAAATAGACTCACTACCTATTCAAAAGTATTTTACTAGATAAAATTTGGAATATATTGAAAATGAAACATTATAATAAAATGAAAAAAATCAAATAAACATAAAAAAACAGATCTAATTAGATTGGATTTCACTAGACTTCCGATTACCTACTAGTTAGAACACCTATTGTGCCCAAATGGGTTTTCGAAAATACTCATTGTGACGTACCTACACACGATCACAGTGATCTTAAGATTATAGATCTTACGTGGAAAAATTCACCCGGTGTACACAACCTTATCGTGGACCATCTGCGATAGTGGATATACCACCATCCTCCATGCAGTCATGTGTTTTAGACTTCACCAGAGGGTTTTAAGAATCTTAAGACTCTTAAGAAAGGCCAACCGTCAACCTCCACAGAAAAAAGAAAACAATTTAGACATATTTTTATTAAGTTAAAAAGATCTATGTTTGTTTTTTTAATACTTGCAAAACTATCATTGACTTCTCATCAACATATTGTAATGCAATGATTTGTGAGTACAACTGCAATGCCGAATCCATTAAGTGATCACGACCCATTTTTCATCTCGGCCAAGTTTATTAACTACAGTAAGTTTCGCTTAATGTGATCACTGGTTTATAGAATCAACTGTTTATTAGAATCGACATAGAAAATTCCGAACCAAATCTTATATTCCTATAATGTTAAATTGATCTTTTACTATATTAAGTATCGGATAATTGAATCACTGTTGTGAATATTCTTATGGTTTTTATAGTATTTTAAATTAATTAATTTGTAAAACTTATTTTATTTAAGGGGCCTCGCTACTGCCGTCAATTTTAGCTCAAAAGACCTTAAGTTTTGACAAAATTAAAGTTAGTTAACGTTGTGCAATTTTGATTCTGGAAAAAAATTTGAATTCGACAGAAAATTGTCTATAGAACGTACAGAACACATTGTAAAAAGTTAATTCTAATACTATTGTGAACTGTTATGGAAAATTAGAAAATATGAGTTTTTCAAATCACAATTAAAATTAAAATTAAAATTAAAAACGGAAAATGTCTTGTACGATCTACAGACATTTTTCTGCTGAATTCAAATAATTTTTCAGAATCAAAATTAGACAACGTTAACTTACTTTAATTTTGTCAAAACAAAACGTAAGTTGGCATAAAATTCATATTGTGAATTTTATATTGTTATTGCGTCATTAACATGTGCATGCGCGTACTTGAGTGGTACCCGCATTGGATTTCACTTACACTAATAATCATTTACAACTAACACATAGATCTCGGGCAGCTATTACATTATTAGATATTGCCTAAATGTTGCCCCTTAAAGAAGCAAAAGCTATATAGAATTAGCTTTGTAATTAGGTGTAAACAATTTTAGTCCAACAATTGGGTGGTTGACTCGTTGGAAAAACAGAAACAATTTTTTAAAAAATACGTGCAGATTATCAAGTTGCAGAAGATTACTTAAAGGATTTTATTACATACAAATTATGTATACGTGTATTAATCAAATATAGGTTTTGATTTCAGGCCAATATGAAAATTAAATTAGTAGATTTTCAAATACAATCAAAAATAATTAGTTTCTTTAATTTATTTTAAATAAAATTATTTAATTTTAACATACGTATATATAATGTTATAAAAATATCATAAAAAAAAAAAGTGTTTTATGGAATCAACCGGTTAATAGAATCAAAATGGTCCGAGCCAATGTGATAACATTAGACAGATCTCATTGTGTTGAGTATTATAATTATTAATTATTAATAAATATTTATAAGTATTACAGAATATAAACATAGATACGAGTATAATATGATTAATGTGAAAATAGTATTAATAAGAGTAAGACATAATTTGATTAAGCCAAAGAATGGATATACATAAATGAAAAATGAGAGAATTCAAGTATGTTGTTATCCAATATGAAAACTATATTAAGCGTGATTAAGCATTTAAAGCATTCGCCACGTTTCAAAAAATGAAAAAATTTACTTTACCAAGGTTCTTACAGTAATACATTAAAAATATCTAAACATTAGGTGGTATTTTTTTAAACGAATTTGAACTTTCTAAGCAAAGAGAATCCACGTTCAGCAGATGCAACATCTATATTGGCAGAGAAGTCATTTTTTGCACAGCTCCTGGCACCAATGATACCACATTAATGGACAACTATCCATTTCAACGCCCATACAATATTTTAGATGCTCCATCTCTACGGTATATTGGCGAGTTGAAGAGTAGTTTTTTTTTAATTTTTTTTATTTTCTAATCGATTAGGCGCACTCCATATCACTGCAGATATCGTACCACACGCGGTATACAAAACATCAGTGATTGAAAACCATTAAGACTTTGAACAAGCACCAAGCAAATTTCGGTGTAAACTATAAATTACTAGATATATTCCTCATGCACACGTTATTATTATTGTAATCATCATGTTTCAAATGTTGCAAAGTCAAAAAATAAGGTTTGTCTTTTTTTTACCGAATAAATTACGGCACGCATTACGATATTCACGATGGATCAAACTGTTCGTCGATTAATCGTAAAATAATTATTATAGTTTCGGAGACCGCACGCACCGCGTCCGAATAAAATATTACGAATCTTGATCGCGTTTTATCGCTGTTTTCAGATTCATTTTCTGAAAGTCATCGTTGTCTGGAGGATGCTATGATATATTGTACAGTACAAAGAGTAGATTTATTCTAACCCGCGTATAAACATATTATATTATGTGGGTACACCGCCGCGGTGCGTCCGGTCGAAAATCGAAAATCTCCCATAAAGTATAAAACGTATTGTTCGCGTGTACCCGACCTAACCTAACCACGTCCGTACGCCTATACGAACCTACATAATAGTAATATTATTATTATTGTATAACCTCGGACCGATTGCGTATATATACGGGGCAAACCGTCTAAATTAAACGAAAAGGCGAGCGGGCGCTGGCGAAACACCGCAAGACCACACACGTAGGTCGTATAAACCCAAACGTGTACGATAAATGCACGAATATATATAATTTATATACTTATAAGTATATATATACCTAATACACACATACATGATGCACTATACACATACGTTAAGTCTATTGTATGTATGTGTGTGTGTGTGTGTGTGTGTGTGTCTGTGTGTGTCTGTGTATATTCCTGTGTGTGTGTATTGGGTGCACGCGATACCCAGTCTGACATTTGGATGTTTACGACAAATTATCGTCGCGTATCGCTCTTTTCGGTTTTTAAACACTCGTGTAATGACACACACACACACATAACACACACGCACACCTAGGGTGAAAACGCATAAATCCGTCAACCATCGGGATCCCGTACGCCAAGTGCAACAGCGTAACACGAAAAATTCCACTTTCTGTGTAAGATTCCTGTTTGCCGATAACACGCACCGGAGTGAAATATATATATATATATATATATATATATATATATATATATATGAATAATACAATATCATATATAATATACACTATTTTATCTCGCCCTGTCCTTTTCGACAAAAGTAAAATTTATGACATTACTTTTATGTATGAAAACATACGCGTTGGTGTGTCACTACAGCGCTGTATTGTATGCATTATGTTACACATAGTATAATCGCAGACGTCATAAACGTTTAAATCATTTTGCCCTTTGCAGCACATAATCTTTTCGGTTTGGTTATTTTAAATAATTTTAATTGCTTAAAAATATTCTGAAAACTGTATAAAATTGCAATGCTATATACAATTATGTATAACTTGCATACACCATTATTTCTTTATCCTGACAAAATGGCGCACTTACGTTGTTTTTTGTTATTTCTTTCGTTTCTCAAATTGCTACGAACCATATTCATTCATGGTATTTAAGTATTTCGATGTTATAATATAAAAAGAGAAAGATTTCAATATAATACGAATTAAAGTTGTAAATAATGGAGCGAGAAACATTCGTGTGCAGCAGCTAGTAGTTGTATGGACACACGATGTTACTTCTTGTTTTATATTAATTGTTAAGCAAAATATCAAGACTACGTCAGTCTGTTTATTACCATCGACCACAGTGCATTATTTATATTTTAATTTAATTGAACCATTTTTAAAATAGTTTTAAGCATTTTCTGTGCTTAAATATATTTTTTTTTTGTAACGATTGATTTTGTAACGTTGGTTTTTTCATTTTATTTTTCGATAAAATTCATCAAGACAACGCCGCCGCTGTTTTCATGCATGGTGATGTACCGTTAATTTAATTATGCTGTGTGTTCACTCGTAATTATTATAGTCGGTTTTACTTTGGTTAAGATAATTTGGTAGTATAGCTAATCGGTTATTTCAGGTTCAAAGTTGTATTCAGAGACTTGATATTTTTAATTAACGAATAATGATATGATTCAATTTAAATTACCCGACCACATAAATTAGAATAAAGACGTGCAATTAAATCGTTCACTCGTTGTTTCCGGAGAAACAAGAAATATAGCTTATACAAGTGAATGGTCTACATTAATTTTTGACAGGAATTCAGCACTATATTATGTTTGAGGAGAAAGGATGTATATGTCGTCTTGAGCATTAAATTGTATTTAACTTTGAAAATATTATCTTAGTGCTTATGAACAAAATATATAAATATTTATATAGTTATAAGTTATAGTTATAACTATATATCTATAACTAAGGGCCGGAATTCAATTTCCCGAAAACTATCTAAAAATTTCATTAAAAATTAACTGGAAAATGTTGCAATTGTTATTAAACGAATCATTGCCATTGTTGCTTAATACACATGATTTAAAAATATTAAGTTTTTTCATTTCTGATTTTATATGGAATATATATAGGTATATAGACATGCCTTTCTTTTGAAATATATGTTACTGAATATAGTACATGTTTTTCTGGTTTTTATTTAACAATTTTTATGATTATACTTTGAATAATCAATTAAGTTTCATCTAAAAATTCACATAACACTTAAATATGCGCAAAAAAAAAAAAAAATAATAACAACACATGATAAAAACATGTTGCTCTTACAACGCCAAGACACCTAAAAAAGCCAAAAACAGTTGCACAATAAAAGTGATCAAGTTTCTAATTCACTGTTGTACGAAATGGATTTCATACTTGAAAATATTTGTCTAGAACCACCCAAAAATATAACATTTTTCATTCAGACCCCGGTTCCATTTGTAACAATCGTTTAAGCATTTCGTTGGGTCCTTCAATAATCAGACCGGTGCACGGCGGCGTTTGTTCGTTTTACCTTTTGTAGGTGTATTAGACCTGTACATTGGAGACCGTGTTAAAAAAGACGCATTAAGTTTTAATACCGCATCATGCTTTCAGCCGGACTTATCGTTTCGACAACAGCTAAAGACCTTAGCCCATAGGATGGTGTGAAAACTTACACACATTGTCAAGGCTCATGAGTCGTGACTCATATAAGCAAACACCTACACTCGAAGTTATGATAATAATTATTTTTTTCAATGTCAGAACATTATAAATTTTACTTGTCCGGTAAAGTTATCGGTATAGTCGCACAAAAATCGACTTCACTCAATTATTCATACATAATAAACCAATAAAACGTATAACTATTTTACTGCGAGAGTTTCAATACTATCATACAATAGTAGATATAAATAATAGATAACGGTACATATTTATTTATCATCACCAGAACCTTACTGTGTACTGTGCAGGATATATTTTCGGATTAGGAACTCATATATTTCCCGATTATTGACAAATTTATTAAACGGTTCTTATGACCGCAGACAAGGTAGTACATTATTCAAAATACGTGAATAATCACAATATTGAATTTTAGTTAAATCTGACGTTGGCGTTAACAATACTGAAAAATTCGATGAATCCGTTTTACTATTATTATTATAATGACAACGTGTATAATAACTTTCTGTATACAAAACAAGTCTAGATTATGCGACAAAATGATTTTTAGAATCAAAAAGATAATAGTATATAATATATAATGTACCCATTATATGAAAAATGGTTTTGAAATCATCTAAACATCGTATGCAACGCCATTGTTAACTTTAAAATATATTTTTTTTTCCACCCCGGAACATATTGTATTGATTTTCGTTCTATATTGACGTTGTATATCCTATTTAATTAAATAATTGTAGGTATCTGTTGAAATCGTATATTAGTATATTATATAGCAACCTATCGTAATATTTCATTAGAAATATTTTATAATAAATGCAAATGAATAACGTATAGTTCATTAAAGTTTCTGGCGTACCGTTTTCGAATTTAAATTGCGACGAGACCAAATACAATTTTTATCTAAGCCGGTTTTCTCGGTACCAGGGTTCAAAGAGGTTTCAATATTCAATATTTATCTTTGAAAACGTAACTATATTGCGATTCATATCGTTCCGGTATTTTTGTTTTTAATTTTTGATTGGCTTATCCGTATTACGAAATGTGATGCACGCCGTATCGTTGAATTTCAGCGCTATACAGCTAGAGTACGCACACGATTATACTACAGTACTGCCCAATGCCATATCTACGAAATTATGAATTCTCAACAACAAAATAACTTGAAAATTATCGTGATTTAACATATTTTATATACATTTGAACTTTATGGCATATAGAAAAAAAATTAAGTTAGAATAAAAAATTTCTGTTAATAGCGATTTCCAGTTTTTATTTATTTTAGTTGCAATAATTTTAACTTATAATAAACCTTGCATTAAATTTTCAAGAGTTTTGGAAAGCCAAATTTCTTTTATCAATATTTCAAAAAAAAAAAAAATTAGAAAAATCGAAAATTTAAATTGGCTATAAATAGGTCAAAAAATATCAAAATACTTTGAAAACTTAACCATGTATAGAAAACGCCAATATAATATAAACATTTGGTGAAAATTTCAAGTGTTTGCGGTTTTTTGTTTTTGAGTTAAAGTATTTAAAAAAAAATGTATTTTGTCAAAACGTGATTTTGCGTAAAAGTTTCCTGTTTTTTGTAATTTTACAATCGTTTTTTTCGATGCTTTTGAAAAGTAATAAAAAAAATTTGATTTTTGACTAGCTCAAGTATCATCTACATTTACTTTTCTTTCAGAAAAGTTGCTATACAAAGAAATTGAAGCATTCTTATTGCCCCAAAACGTGATAACAGATACAAAAAAAAAAAATTAAATTAAAAATTAAAAAATAATACACCATATTGTAAGACCAATAGATTCTATCGATCCATATCTAAAAAAATTCAAATTTTGACATTTTTACGACTAAAAATGGGGTTGAGCATCCTAAACAAATCACTCTGTATATAAAAATGTGTTGCAACAACAGCACACTTATATATTGTACGTGTGTTGTATTATATATTATATGTTGGAGAAAATATCATCGTGTAACGGCGACTGATAATAATTTCGAATGACTGTTACAACGACGTTCATTTATTTTTTTCCGACTTGTCATCGGAAATTAATGTTTCCGAGAGTGAAACGCCGAGCGATCGAGCGACCGCGGTACGAAATTTATATCATATATATATACATAAATATATATTAACTTGCGTACATAACGACTTATTTTTCGGTTCGCATAATGGGCTCGGACATTAATGGACTCCGTGACAGACGCGACGGGCTGAATGATTTGACGTCCGAGGCACTTATGTCTAATTGGACGTGGGTCTAATTAACAAGGCCAACGCGACGCGAGTGCGGCGTATACGGTTAGTGAAAACATCGCCCGGGGGAACCGTTCGTTCGTATCGGGTTCGAGTTTATTATTATTTATCGGCACACGACCCCCCACACCTCACCCCCTGACCGGCAGTGAGCCAGATTTCGTCTAGTCGTCGTAACTGCAGACGATGCGATGCCGCCGTAATTGTCTGTTTGAGTTGTGTTTTGAGTTTTACCATCCAGTTACCAGCCATAGCCAACGATTGCCAGCAGTTACCAACGTCTACCATCACCACCATCAACCACATCAGATCATCTAAAATATTGTTAAATGTATCTATTATTCTCGTGTATACATTAGTTTTTAGTATTTTTTTTTTCCCCCAGTAGCTGGCCAACACAAGTGAGCCCCATATATTTTTATATTTAAAATGTTACTAATAGTACACCGCCGGATACTCAGTATGCAAAACCAAAATTTCGTAGAATTTATTGACCAAAAACTGTCCACTTTATACCTCAAACATAATATGTTTACATATATTAACAATATATACGTGCACATTAGTAAAGCTCACAGTACTATATTTTGATGCCGGATTGAAGTATGAAATTGAACGTATATACCTTATTTCATTTTATCATTATTACCAGAAAGAGCGTTGACACGAAAAGCGGAAAAAACAAACATTAACTGAGATCTTTGGAGAGAAAGTTAATGGACAATTATTATTGAGGAGCAAATGTTGGTAGTCACAGTGATCCCCACCACAATTAGAGTAGAGGGATTTAGTAGAGGGATTCCGTAGGTATAAGTATATACGCACACAGTGAATTTTGTGTTCATCGTTTTTAACAAGCCCACCTTGGCTTCAAAACAAATATGATTATAATATCTACACCATGCACAGTTGTAGGTACCTACGCGTTGTATTTATACGAGTGTAATTTTTCATCTCTCCTAAATCGATTTCGTGCACTGCACCACGTTTTGGTGAACACTTAATAATAAATAAGAAATGATTGACGAACGATGATTTATACCCGCAATACATCAAATAATATGTACACGGTATTGTATAATATATATAGGCGCGTCTCGACGTCATCGTATTTAACGTCATATTATTATTATTATTACGACCGTAACGACCGACGGCCGCGGACGACGAAAACATTCACGCAAGAATGATGACCAATTATTATTATTAACATTATATTGTTGTCCATTAAGCGGCAGCGTGTCGGCTATTATACGCACTGTACGTATACCTTGGTACAATTTGAAATTGTTACACAGGTATTATAATAATAATAATAATAGTAAATCGTTGTGGATATGACGGCATATTGTTTTCCCCGAGCAATATCACGTAACAATAATAATATGGATGATATTGTTCTCCCGAATCCCATGTAAGCGGTCGGAACGATTGTTCTCATCGGTACAGCCAAATCTATTTCATAACTATACAGATACGCCATTCTATTTGGTACAGTGTCCATATACGTGGACGCAGCCACTAGACGTCGCTGCAGTCATTTTCTATGAACCTGATAAAAACATGTTATATTATTACAACGGTGGTCAAATATTTTATCATGGGAGAGGTGGATGGATGTGGTTTATTATTCAGTGTGCAATTTTTTTTTTTCGATAAATATTATATTATGTAAAAAAGACATAATATTAAGTATTGAAAAAAAATGGGTGATAGAGAATATATCTATCCCTTCAGTCCCCCCACACCTCCAACCGTTTAACGACCACTGGTAAAATTGTAAAATTATCATGTCGACCCCCGCTATTCCCGCACGTAACGATCAAGATCGAGTGGCATTTAAGGGACGATAATTGATCAGGATACAATATATTTTATAGAAATAAATAATCCGTGACGTTGTGAGCGTACCTAAAACTACAAACGCGTACATACACGTTTTTAGACATTTTATTTGGGCCGTGAAGAGTGGCGGGGGTGTTTGAAAATCTTCTGATCTCCACGCCATATGGCCGCTATCTCTCAGCGCTACCGACGCTAATCAAACTCGCCGCCGGTCATCGGTCCGCCTAGAAAACGAACTTTGTGAACAATATACGATGGATATATTATAAGGTGTACCTATAATACTCGTATACACATCAACCGCGAGTGGGGACTTTAACGCGACGACGGGTGCACGTTGAACAGTAACGGTGACAATAAAATAGTAAGAACAATAATATTTATTATAATATGTATAAAATCACACGTCAGTATGTTACATTTTTGTTTTCGGTTTGTTTTGATTGTATTTCGTGTTTTATACGTATGGACATCCGTCGACCGGCCCCGGGGTAATAATATCGTATTTGAACGCATGACGGTCCTATAATATGTAGGTATAATATGTAAGAATATGATGTTACCTATAGCCGTCTTGACACACTGTTGTCAGTCATCACTGTTGCGTGATATATATATATATATACATACTATAGGTACTCATGATAATAATGCGGCGGGTTCAACGACGATACAATATAAAAAACTCTTCGGTCTTCCAGCGCGTGTTGATCGATTACTATTACACTATTATATTACAACTGTTATTATGTAGAACCTACTATTCGCAGAACAAACGCGATTACGAATAAATAAACAATAAGAATAATAATATAAAATCATAACTTATTAAATTCCTGCAGCGGCGAGAGGACCTATATTCATCGATCATGCGCGCCAGTGTAACTGATCAACGGCGTTAAGCGCGTGACATAATAATGTATTCATTGATATACGCATATCTTTAAGTGCATAAGGTTCGAAACTAAAATCTAAAATTACAAGCATCTAACCGTATTGAATATATATCAATAAGCGTGAAAATAATAAATAAAAAATCTATTGTTAAATGTTATTAAGGGAACTCTAGTTTTAGGTTTTTATCAGAAGTTGTATAAAAGTATATATGTACTAAGTTAAGAGTTTAAATTGTAATTAGATAATTTTAAGAAACTTGTATACAACTCATTTAACCCACCACAAGTTTAGCTTTAAGGGATAAATTCGTTTTATGTATACTTTTATTAAAATGTTGATTTATATCAAATGTATATAAAATATAAATTATTTCTAAAAAATAAAATATAAACAGAAATCGTTTATACATACATAAAATAACATCGTTATCGTAATATTGGGTTTTTACTATAAATGTTTCCTACTCCATCGTCGGTTTGTTGTCCGGAGTAAACTGTAGATACTGGCCGAAACAAATCAAAGGAACTGCACTAAAAATATATTATATAGGTTGGTGTTTTTTTTTAATTTTTTTAAATGGTTAAAAACAAAAAAAGTAGTAATAATAATATATGCACTCTGGTAATTGGAACACAAGAATAGGTTGTTATTTAATATTTACTGCTACAAACATATGCTCGTGGTATTTTTACGATCGCGGTCGTTTGACGTTTGAAATATAAATAAAAATTAATCAAGTTTGAAACTCGATACTATAATGGGCATGAAATAACTGGAAAATAATATAAAATACGATTCGTATACGTTTGAAAATATCATATGAGGGGGCAACGATTACTTTTTTTTTTTTAACTTATTGAATAAAAAAATTAAAAATGTTTTTCCTACATAACCTAGAAAAAGAGATAATGAATTCATACATATATTCAAAATTGAAATTAGACATCGAGAAGTATTAAAACTAATCTTTCTCTTATTGGTCTAAAGGCATACAAAATACAGCATGCTCCAACAGCCTTAAATTATATAATTTGTCAAATAACATATACCTTGTACTGTACCGTCACTAATTTACAATTGCTTCACTTTTCATAATTTCTTGTCGACCTTAAGGCCGATAAAACTTAAAACTTGAAAATCAGTCACAAGTTAGTAGGTATTCAATTTTATCTCGTCTATTACAGTCATCGTAGTCGTGTTGTAGTGAGTAAAGTGAATATACGTACATTTTTTATTTTTTTTTTTTTTTCATAATATTTTTGAAATTCCGGAATTAAAACATCAACAAGTGCTCGTATACGCGTGCTTTTGTGTCGGAATTCGGCAAGGATATTTTTTCTTCTGATCGAACAATTCTTTAATATAAAACATAAGAAGTAAGGGTAGCCCCGAGAAAAAAATTGATTATTGAACAACACATTTCTCATATTAAACAATAAAAGGCTGTAGAGTGCAAAAATTTAAATCAAAATCAAAGTTTTCTTACTATGCCATCAAAAACATCGACTTTTAATTACGATTTATATCAAGTTCTTTTATCGGCTAAAATATCAATTTTTAAGGTAATTTTTTGTAATTTTATGTCATATTTGCATTTTTTTCTTTTTAAGTAATTTTTCAACTGTCTTAAGGTCATATACTTCAGAGCCCTATATAGAATAAAATATTCGCCTATGGAGACCACCGTCGAGGTATACGTAAGATCGGTATCAAGATCCAGTGGCGTATCCCGCAGAAGTTTCGTTCCGCGGAGAAAATCTTCACCTTATTTTACACGGAAATGTCGGAAATGTACAACACGCTCGCCCTAACAATAAAGAATGACAATTTGGTACGAAAATAATATATTATTCACAACAGACGCGATTCGTCATCGCTGCACGTGGAACCGTTTTTTCCGGATTCCGCGCGACATTTGGTCGGAGACCATATTTCCCGGACACCACTATACACGAACGAACAATGGGCCTTGGAGGGACTCGATCCCCGTGCACGTCATAATGCGCATATAGTATACATTACGATATTATATGATAAAGTAGAATCGTTAATGCACACGCGGATTTCTACAAATATTTTATACCAAACGGTTTCTATATAATAAAACAATAAAATCCGTCTCGTCGCGTCTGAGCAATATATATTTATAATAATATATAGTTAGTAAAATATATTATTATTATTATTATTATTGCCATCGCCCACGATACAATTCGCGCTGATTGTGATTTATGTGACTCGTCAGCAATTATTAACGAATCTCTCCGCTATACAATATCATAATATCGACAAGGCGCCTCGCAAGTCCTGCCCCAATAATGCTGCTATTACGATGACATTTTGCCATGTAATTTCGGTCGTATTGTTACGTATATTTAATAGTGGACGATATCGCAAAGCTGTTCTTTTTTTTGCACCATTATATCGATATAAATAGGGCTGTTAATTTGTAGGAAAGTGCAATTTCTTTTTTGTGCAAGTAGCTTTGTAAGAACATAATTCAAATTATCTAACAACGGAACCATTTATGTAATTTTTATTTTGCATTTTATTAAGTTTTTTGACGTTTTTAATTTTTTAAATAAATTTTTTGCATTTGTAGTCTTATTTTCCTTTTTGAGTTCACTTTCCATTATTTTTAATAAAATTCCGTCAGTTAACATCAATGAAAATCAACAACAATTGTTTTAAAAAATGTTTTAATTGGATTGCATTATACGAAATTCAAATCAATTTTTATTATAATTTTTCTATTAAATAAACGCATTTTTATGCATAAAAAATTTAATCTACTAATTTAGTAATGTAAAATAATATCCTATAATATCAATATAAAATATAAATATTATATTAAAAACCATTTTAAGTGCATTTTATACTATAATTTTTGGCATTTTATAATGCATTTTTTCGCATTTAAGTGCATATTTTATTGCATTTTTTTAAAATTTTCAATGCATTTTTAAGGTGTTTTTGTGTATTAAATTCACAGCCCTAATTATTAAATAATAACTCGTCATTTCCCGGACCCTATTTTCGGTCACGGAATGAATCCTTCATTTAACATTTAACGGCTGTATTCTTGGCTATTTTAGTAGCCAATTTAGACTTTTAACATCAATATGAGTATTTACACAAAAATAACGAAAAGTATATTTTCTTATGGACAGATAAATGCAATATTAGCTCGACATAACGACTGGATTAGTAGCCTTACCGTAGTGACGAGCTATAAGATATTTTCTCCGATGCACGGAAAGACACTCTGTATAATATGCCTAGGGGAGTTGTTCCGACTGATTGGTACATACTATATTTATTATTTGGGATAATGCCAATTGTTACATGCATATTTAATGAAGAATAGGTTGGCGCATATATAAAATGCTTTTATGAAAAAAAAGTACGTAAACATAATATTCTCGTCATCCCACTAAGCCTTTCGATATTGTTAACAATATAATATAATATGAGACATGCACACTATATTCGCGCGATATATTCATGTTCGGATTCGGCGGTTCACTCGCCTCGGCGAAATAACAATATCGTTACACGCATGTATACATATATACGTGAAATTGATCACTGCCATCGAACAATAACTTAACTCTTGACGTTTCCTCTCGCCAAGGGGCCAAAGGTATTCGTCATGCGATGTGTACGACGGGGAAAAACAAAAACACACTCGTGTCATAGCGCGACGACAAACACACACACTGTATACACATACACACATACGTTGTATACATATACACACACACACTGTATACATACACTCACACACACACATACACACACTCGCACACACTCACATACGATCGCGCAGGACACAAAAACCTGCTCGTTATTCTCTGTCATTCGATTTCGTTGCCCATCCCATGTACCCCGTTTTCATACCGTTCACACGAGCGGGCGCGCGCGCGCGCGTATTTATGATAAATGTCTGCTCGTGACGTGTACAAATTAGCTATCATTTTCTCCATTTTTTTCCTCTTTTTTTTTTTTTATTTATTTATTTTCTAACGATTTCTCTCTTTCTTCGAAGCTCGCGCACTCGCACTTACACTCGCTACGGCGGCGTGCCCCTAATGGCGCATAATTAAACGACTGTACGACGACGAGACTGTGTCCTAATTACGGCGGGGGCAACCAACTATACCCGTCAGGTCTCCTGCTGACAGTATTATCGCCGCCATCCGTCGGGCTCGGTGTCATGACAATGTAATGCTACGTGTGTGCACGCTATTTATACGTATTACTGTGTATTATATGTTTATACCATCAGATGTAGTTATATTTATCCTTCGTTTTTTTTTTCACCCGAACGATTCATTGCCGCGTCCTTAGCACAGAGGCCGTCGTCGCGCGTCGTCGTACAACACGATATTATTATGCTGTACTTAATCATTACTTTTTTTTTTTTTCATCTTTCTTTTTCTCTAAACCGTGAAAAGAAAACCGTTCGACGCACACTCGCGTCATAGACATACACACGCGCACGTATATAATATAATAAATATATATATGTGTGTGTTTGTTCGTGTTGTACGCGCACAATGCGCGATGGGTATACTGTATACAGCTACAAGCGTTACGTGTATACGTATATCGGGACACGAAGCATGTGTACGTTGTAATAATATATACGTTTTGTACCTACACGCCACGCGTATATTATACAGGTAACAATATGTACGGGAGGAGTAACTTGATTAATTTTTCCCGCGGGCGCGCGTGTGTGCATGTGTGTGTTTGCAGCATAGCACCGAGACAAATGAATCGTACGTAATTCGTCTTGTCAAATACCGACAATCGATTCTCTCTCTCTCTCTCTCTCTCCCTTCTCTCTCTCTCTGATCGTCTTTCTTTTTCTATCCATCCATCTTTCTCCGTGCGCACCGTATACACTAATGCATATCTGTCATTGTAGTCCAACACTGTGCCGACTCTCTTCGTTTCTCTCATGCCGTTATGACGTATGTTTGCAAGCGCGATGGGTGGGCACGACGACGGCTGCATGTTGCTGCTGCTGATGCTGCTGCTGCTGCTGCGGAAGGGAAACAAACTTCATTAGCGCGGCTTAACGATATTCAATTTTTCATCGCCACTTACAGCACACGCGCGCATTATACGCGTATAATATATATAATATAATAATATGATGTATTTCTTGTTGATAATTTACCGTGCGCGTTTGAGTACATATTTATTTTTTTTCCCCTTTTTTTTAGTATCGATGACGATATATACAAAATGTTTTGTACACACTCGTATATGCACACAGTAATATGCGCAGACAGTTGCAAAGACAGCGTTAACGCACGCGCTCTCGTATGATACTAACTACATATATTGATGTCAAAAAAAAATATTTTAATGATAATAATAACATCAATAAAATGTATTAATGATGTTTTGTTAAATTAATTAAATCAATGATTATAATTTGGTATTACTAAGTCTATTTAAAAAAAAAAAAAAACGTTAATTTATTATTTATAATTTATGTAAAAATTAATTAAATCATATACGTAGTGTAACTCCCTACACCACCACAAGCTTAGCTTAAAGATGTAGGTAATTTTTTGTTGATTTCTATTTAATACTCTGTTCCTATATAATATTGTGTAAAATTATTAATAATAAAAAAAATTATGTTTACGCCGCTAAAATAAGATATAATTTATATATACGTAATACATATACAATATAATGTTTTTCAAATTTTGTATACATATAGGATCGAGATTCGAGCTTTTATCCTCTAGTGCATCAATTTGGAGGCGAATATCTATAGTCCTGTCGATGAACGGATCAAAGGGGGTTGGAATTAGCAACCCTATAAGCGATTTTGTGCGTTTACTGCCATGATCTCTCCTCTTAAGCTAAACAGGTGATCTCTATATATAGACACTGAGGAAGTAGCAATGAATAATAAAATTTTGGTGAGACATGCAATTAGTTGCATAAAAATTGCAAAATATTGATACTAGTTTGAAGTTTGTAGTACCATGTAGGGGGCCAACTTCACGAACTTCAGATACACAGTTATAATTATAAAAGTTAAGATTTGATCTTTATGTATAAATATTTTTGTTTTTAAAGGCTTAACAATGACATTCAAATAATCAATACTACTTCTCCCAAACATAAGGTTTCTTAATTATTTAAATACCGGACACTGTAGGACCGTATTGGCACATAGCAATGAAGGCACTGTGTCTAGAGCCTACTGTTGTGTTAATCCGAACCTAACTGTATACATGATTTACCGTGACCAAGGGGATTCGTGTTGCGCACCGTATGGTCGTAAATCGTAATAATATAATCTATGCTTGTACATACGCGCACAGTTTTGACGGATAGCTGCGCGCTCGTATCGTAGACGCTAATGAGTAATAATAATATTCATTATACACGCACGAACCTATGTCAGCTAAAACGCCTCACGGGCATCGTTTTTGGAATATTTTACCAATAGCGATCGACGTTTGGTCGGTCCGGGTTTGAAGATCGGCTGAACGATCGCATCGATCTCGGCTGTTTGCGGATGAAACCAACGCGTGCCATATATACCTAACCACGCCATCATGCGTGTGTTTATGTACATATTTCCAGGGGTCTCCAAACTTTTTCATTCGAGGGTCATATGAGAAATAGAAAAATATCAAAAGCACTTAGTGGGCCAAATTTTATGAAAACGTATCATTAATTTGTAATTTTATTAATTTATTAATTTAATAATTATTGTATTATAATTTTTAATTTTATAAAAATACAAAAACTTACAAATATTCAAAAAATAATTCTTATAATATACAATACTTAAATATAGTTAGTATTCATTTTAATAATATGTTTTTATTAGTAACGCTACGTAAGAAATTAATATTTTTCTGTTAGCATTTTATCAAATTGATATGGTCAATATTACTACTGGTTCCAATTTTAGATTCTGAACGGAGTGATGGAATCTATTGATCTTACAATGATGTGTTTTTTATTTTTTATTATTTTATTTTTTTCTGTGTCTATCATCATGTTTTGAGGCAGTAAAGGTACTTCGATTTCCTTGTATAGCAACTTTTCTGAAAGAAAATTTGGCTGGTACAAAATACTTCAAAATTCAATAGAAGATTCAACAGAAGTTGTTTCTACTGTCGTTTCAAAATTATGGAAGTCCATATGCACAATTGTTTATTATAAGCATTTGAAAATCAAATATTAACATATTATTTCAACTTAAATGTAACATAATATATAGTATATAATATACTTATTCTGAAATAACATATCATCTCCGTTCAGAATCTTTATTCGTATACAATGATACCTATCATTGCATTCAAATTTAACAAATCCATTGTAATGACCTATCCTATGAATGAGGTGTACTCCACTCCCTACTGTACAGCAGATCGAGGCCCATCCAGTTCTTTTTTTTTAATCTGATTATTCATAAATATTTTTTATATATAATTTAAAGAGGGGGATCAGGGGGGAGCGGTGGCTCGGTAACGTTTAACAAGTGTTGGGGACGTTCCTTTTTTAAAAGTTAATAGAGGGTTAAGTTAAGGGTATTACGGAAGTTTTTCTTTTATTTATATCCCAGGGTTTGGTAAGAAAATTTTTTAGACGATCTACTTTTAAAAAGGTACTAAGGCGTTGTAAGAATTATTTTTTTATCTAGCATTTGATATCGTGGTCAGGTAAGAAATAATATAACATTTATCTAGATAAGATTAAAACTAAATCTTGAACATCGAACATCCAGTACTCGATATCGTAGTCAGTATTGAGAGTAAAACGACACGATACAGCAGATCTTTGTCGGGGAATTAATCTACCGAAAAATATCTGTTTTATCCGTCAAGCCTTTGCGTGGCGTATACGATAAAATATAAATAGTATATCGAATAAATGCTAATCCCCGCGAGGAAATGTCGTAAGTCATTTGGTGCACGAAGGAGAATATTACTACGCCGCGAGCGCCATCGGTTCTTGTCTGCTTTTAGCCGTATATGCGATGACCTTTTGCGTTCTTCAATTTTTTACTGTTTTCATATTCTATCGGTTATTTCACATAATATTAACCTTATTTATTAATAATTTATTATATTTACTCGACATTGTTCGATATTATTATTGTTATTATAAAAACAATTGATATTCTTAGTAGAAAATAATAAATTATTATTATATAAATGCATTGTGCTACGCGACAATGTATATAATAGCTATGAAATGTACACGACTGCTGCAGTGCAGCCGATAGCGCAAATGGCTGCGGTGGTTTCCAACAAGCGATTTATTCACTTCTCCCGCCGCCGTACACTGGCGATGACATATTATTTCACCTGTACTCCTACGCGTGTATATCGTTGATGTCCGGGAAACGCGTCGAGGCTTTCGTGACGACGTGCAGTTGAAGGATTATAATTTATAATATTTCCGATTACATTACGTATAGTTATAGTGAACAGGCGGTAGTATATATGTATACGAGCGAAACGCCAAGCGCACGTAGCGAGTATCACTTATCCGAGACATTGATCAAAAGTCGACTTCAGCCGCATATAATAATAATAATAATAATAATAATAATAATAATAATAATAATACGATATAGGTGCGCGTGGCGTATGGGATTGTATCCCGTGAGTTCTTCGTTTTTCTGTAAACACGTCACATTGAGAACAAATGTATACATATGTGTATATATGAATTATAAATATATTATAGTGCAACACTGCAGTTTTTGTGACGGGAAACGATCTGTTGAATCAACACACCGCGAAAATTATTATGCGAAACGTTTGTCGAGCGCGCGCTTGCTATGTGCAGTTTGCAGATGTACACCTTTGAAATGTATTGTTTAAGATGTTTGATGGTCATGTAAAAAAGGCGTTCGGGCAGTTTTTAATAAAATTAACAAGATAAACAAATAAAATATAACGCGTACATATAATATTATGGCATATCATAATACGACGCGAGCGATACACTTATAACTAACCTAACACTTTATTCGTACATGACGCGCTATTACGTGTCTATATAATAATAATAATATACAGTGTACAAAAATAAAATATAAGCGAAAAAATAAACGATAAACGTATAATAATATAATAATAGTATGCAGTTTAGTGTCGCAGGTCAATGAAAATCACACTGGTATACGCTATATAGAGGTATCTATATAATATTATCGTTTATATATGTACACAGGACCGGCGTACTAGAAAGCACGAGCGCGGATAATCGGGTTGTTTTATTTTCGAGCAATTTATATGCAAATTCGACCCATAATTCCGGGTTCTAATCGTACATAATATATATATATATATAATATCGACCGGTCGCGGAGGCAATAATCGCGTACCTACGGTCGCGCATTAATCATTAAAAAGTTTTCGCACACACTGCGGCTTCAATACATTATACGTGTTCACACACACACACACACACATATTTGTATAACAATTTTTCAAATTTATACGTGTTTAATTTTCACCCTACATACAAAACACCAAGGAGAGGGGAGTGCTGGAGAAACAATACTAATTGCATACTAAATATTAATAAAAAAAAAAAATTATGAAAATCGTATGTGGGGGAGCTGGTATGTGGTAACGTACATTTTTTTAAAAGGGGAATATCTTTTGGATTTTTCTTTTTTTCAAAGTGGGTGATAAAGATAAAAAGTCTGGGAAACACTGGCTTATAATATGTACAGACATGGGTACACGCGATTTTCAGATATTGCATGAAATTATTGTTACAGAAAATTATAACTGTGAGAACGCGTCCGCGGCGCCGCCAAAAACCCGCGAGTGCATAAATTTACCCCTCCAGGGTACATTGCTATATTATTATAATGTGCCGCAAACACAAATTATCATTGTATATAATCGTTATGTTATGCTGTTATTATATGATTATCAGGACCGTTATTACTCAGTGGAATCGGCGGAAAATTGAACTGTGTTTTAATAATATATTTAATACGCACTGCTATTTAACAATAATCTTCTCCGGTATAATAAATGAATAAAAATAATATGACGTGCTAGGTACCCCCTTGCGTCTGCGGGCTGCACCGCGGGCTATACGAACGTAATGCGTTCCGCGACATGCGCTTTTCACCCGGTAATATTATTACTGTAATAATAATAATAAAATAACAATATTATTATAATCATTATAACATTGCTATTCGGTGTGTAATATAATATATTACACGTACCGTTTCAATTGGTTCTTCCTCGCGCGACGATGGATGGACGGCGCTCCAGACGAACAGTATATTATACGAGTGTAACTTTAAGTGTATCGTACAGGTACAGTGCCAAATACCAGTTTATATCTCATTAATTATATAGGAAACGATCATGCGCGTTCGGCAATAATAATAATTATTATGTTTTTACGTGCGTAGTTATCCCGGAGAAGTTACCTCCCTCTCCAATTCCCTCCAACGAGTTTCGAACAAAAATATTAAACGAAATGTACCGCAAATCTGTATTATACATACATACTATATGTGTGATACGTGCCGTGTGGATGGTTTGACCCGGTAACACAATATTAAGTATTAATCCAAAGATTCCGAATACTTTCCGCAATGAATAAAGATATTAATTATTGATACTTTTTAGTAAATCATCAATTTGAAACGGATGTTAAATAAGCGTGACAACGGTAGAGCTTCGCTTGATGGCTGGATACGTCTGAGTCGGTCCTAGGCCTTCTTATATGCAGCTTGAATTGGGTTGCTTTGCCCTTGTGGTTTTTTTTTTTTTTTTGTCATCATAGAAAGTATTGTTGGTGGCAATTACGCGAATTTTGTTTTATACAAAAAATATATATTATATATTGTCGGTTCACGCCCGTCACGTCCACTAGCGCATTTTATTACATGTGTGCATAATACCGTACGTAAATCAATACCTTATTACAAAGTATGAAAAAGTATAATAATATGATGAGATTTTTACAAATTTTTACTATATGGTAACGCTGCACATTACACGTGATGTTAATCGTGTACCTTATTTGCGTATATGCGGGTGGGCGCGCGGTGGTGGATACCGACAGTCGAAACAGCTAGGTGCGTTACCGGTCCAGTACCACCAAAGTAAAAATACGAGTTGACCAGGAGCGTCCTTAGGCAGTTTTCAATCGAGGGGGATGGGCGAATATATTTGAATTCAATATTTACTAATACAATACAAATAACGAACACTATATTACATAAATAACAGTTAACGAAATAGTTTTCGTTTATTTATTTTTTGCAAATCTCTTAATTACATCTTTATATTGATATGAATGTCTTTATACAACTGCATTAGTGCATTAGCCTTGTTAATCTACTTTGTCCCATTTGGCTACTTAACCAAGTTTTTAATCTAAAAAGCGAGCAAACTAATAATTATCGTTGTTTAAGCATTATCCAAGTACAGTAAATATACTTTTAAAAACTTGTTTATAATAAGCTTTACTAATGCAAGTTTTAAGGAATAATAGTTAACGCTGAAATAGGTTCACATGTGTCAAAATAGGTAGATCAGAAAAAAATAGAAAAATAATATCGCTATAAAGTAAAACCATATAAAAATTGGCATACTTTCACTTTATATACAACCTGTGAAATGTTGAAAAGCTTCTTTCTGCAGCAGTGATGCTTATAGGAAGTGTTCCTGATGTTAATAAATATACCTACTCTTTTTTTATCATTAATTATAATTAATTTTTTTTTAAGGGTTTATTAACAAATTTGAAATTTTTAAAAATTGCTATGGGAGGGCACTGCGACCTTCTGCAACCTTTCGCCTTCTCCCCTCCCCACATGGGAACCCAACTGGATTCAACAATATCAATATTATGCTACATCAATTGCAATTTCATTTGTATAATGTTGATTGGTATAATATATTCGATGTATCTTGACATTTTTAAAAACTTTATCAGAACTAGGGAAATTCGATTTTGAAGTTCTCGTCAAATCCCTTCATTACAGCTCCTTACCAGGTCTGTGTATAAGAGCATAGGCACTGTGCTTAGGGCCTATGAAAATTAAATGTGTGGCACACATTTTTTTGTAATATATTTTAGATTCTGAACGGAGTGATGGAATCTATTGATTTTACAATGATGTGTTTTTTTTTTTTTTGTGTCTGTCATTACGTTTTGGGGCAATAAAAATGCTTCGCTTTTTAAAAAACAGCAACTTTTCTGAAAGGAAAGTGAATTTAGATAATTTGGGCATGTCAAAAATCTAACATTTTTAATACTTTTTGAAAAAATTGAAAAAAACGATAAAAAAATTATGAAAAACCGGGAAATTTTACGCAATTCACGTTTTTACAAAAAACATTTTTTTAAAATGCTCTAACTCAAAAACATAAAACCGCAACAACTTGATATTTTTACCAAATCTCTATACTGGTGTTCTCTATATGGTTAAGTTTTCAAAGTATTTTGACTTATTTATAGACAATTTAAATTTTCAATTTTTGTAATTTTTTTTTTTTAAAACATCTATAAAATTTAATTGGCTGACCGTAAACTCTTGAAAACTTAATACAAGGTTAATAATAAGTTAAAATTATCGTAACTAAAAAATATTGAAGATCGTTTCACTCAAACTTTTTTTATAAGCCCATAAAGTTCAAATTTGTATAAAATATGTTAAAATCGCGATAATTTGCAAGTTATTTTGTAGTTGAAAATTCATTAAATTTTTTCTGTTTATACTTGAGGTTCAAAATTTTAACACTAGATTGTCCATAAGCTAATCTTCAAAAATATATAAAATAATTTCTATCAAACTTAAAAGAAAAATTTTATGACTGTCTGAAATTTAAATTTTTACGAAATCGCATTATAATTCAATTTAAATATAAAATACTATATTATTATATACACATTTTAGAAAAACATATTAACTCCGTTCAGAATCATTATTCGTATACAATGGTATCTGTCATTGCATTCAAATTTAACAAATCCATTGTAATAATGACCTATCCTATAACCGAGGTGCACTCCACCCCCAACTGTACAGCAAAGCGAGGCCCACCCGTTCTTTTTTTTCATTGTTATTTTAAGAGTCAATATAATATCTGTAGACGTTAGCACAACAAGTAAAATATTTGTATAACATTTATGGTATACTAAATGTTTATTATCGTAATTCATAATAATTACTTATTGAAAACAGATTGAATAAACCAATAAAAAAAAAATTATAAAGATATATGCAAAATGATATAAAATATAAGTTTTTTTTATGATTTCTGGCAATTTAATTTTAAATATTTTTTAAATAAAATAATTGTTTTTAAGATCTGTTAAAATTGTTATCAGGTATATAGTTATAAATATAATAGTTAAAACTTAATCTTTATGTTATAAATATTTTTGTTTTTAAAGGCTTAGCAATGACAATCAAATATTCAATACTACCTCTCCCGAACATTAGGTTTCCTAATAAATCCGAACACTGCAGGACTGTATTGGCACATAGCAATGTAGGCACTGTGACTAAGGCCTACAATAATGTTAATTCGGGCCTGCTCCTTACTCGACAAGTAGTATTATAATATATAATATTGTAATATTTTATATAAATAAATGTCCATCGACAAAGGTTCTCACTTTTGTTATGTATACAATCGGAAGTGGGGACGGCGCAGCAAGTCGCGTCAAGTTCAGTGCTTTACGTTCTATAATAGTCTCGTGGGTTTTTCTACGTTCATTATATAGATAATTACATTTCGTACGCCAAGAGAACGCGTAAATGCAGCAAAAGTGGAAATAAAAGAAAACGATTGAAAAGTGACGCACTATAATACGCGGTGGTATGAGTCGACAAAAAAAAAAAACCATATTATGTAGTTAGTAGTTACGCAGTGGCGCGTCGCAGCGAAATCCGCAAAAATCGGTTGAAGTGTATTTTTCAAACTAAAACTCAAACTAAACTTCTTACCTTGGTGCTAAGAAAACAACAACTATTTTATAAAGTACAATCGAATAGTTTTTATATTTTTCTTCAGTACCTCCGTGTCATACAACTGGTATAGCACTCCCTATATGCTGACGTATGCCGCTCTTTCTAGGGTATCGTTCTATCCAAACTTGAGTAACCAAAACTAATCCATTTTGGTTGGTTCGATAAGATGGAACTACTCAAAATAGTCCAACGTTAAAGGTTCTTCAGTTAGAACAAACGTAAGACCGATTATAGCGAGTCGCTCGAGTTTCTAAATGTATACGTCGATAAGTGGCGTGTATAGGGTGCATAATGGGCTACAATCCCTCTCTGAAAATATTTTCTATATAAGCCACTGACGTCGACCATTAACACTCTACTGTTCACGATATTTTTCAAATAAACGATCACCATTTTGTTAATCAGTGATGGATTTACGGGAAGAGGGGGTCTATGGGGTCTGGACACCTCCCAGACATGATGTAATCTTATATATATATATATATATATATATTTAGTTTTATTTCAACTTTATATGACAATTATCGACGGACCATGGCTGTATATCATACGAACTATCTCTATGATTACAATTGAGTATTTGACATGTGGTATGCGTTAGAAGTACATACAATTTTTCAGGATCCCACCTACGATAAAGTTGAAAATCCACCATTGTTGTTAATATTCACCGTTTGTTTAAAAAATAAAAAAAATAAATGCTTTCCCGTTAATCGTTTAGAAGGTTCAATGAGTTGCATAATGTTTTAAAATAATTTTGTCCATGATGGCCATCGAGATGCGGGAGGTGATGAGCGAAGAAAGCTTTCCGTTGGTAGGTGCGCATTTTTTTTTCCATGCCTACCCGAAAGCAGCCGTCGATTTAATTTTAAAACAATAAGTTCGCATAATATTTAGGCCCTAAACCGGCAACGGTAGCACATGTTATGAGGAGAACGATCGATGTCAAACGGCTTCGCGTACACAGCAATAATATACCGGCCGATACGAACCCGTTGCGTGGCGGTAAAACGCTTGCGGTCGAAATACCGTCGCACGATGGCAATAATGATGATAAATGATGATGATGATAATGATGGTAATTACGGCAACGTCATGTGCAATTATTAAAACGACGTTTAAATAATATACGATAAACCTATTATAATCGTTGCCGACTGGTCAGAACTACTGTACCATGTGTGTGTGTGCGTGCGTGTATTATGTATATGTATGCGTGTACACGGTGAAACAGTGGTTTTCACGACTCGGCTATAGTTACACGACATTAATGTTTTAAAAAAAACTTGGCAATACGGTCACGTGATTCTGCGGCGCGGTAGCTGTAACCGATGATTTGCGTCTTGGGGCGTTCGTGCACGCGTATATCATACAGGTAGACAACCATAACAACAATACCCATGTAAAATATATTGTATAATATCGTGATGATATTATTATACAGGTGCAGTTAATGGTATCAGCCGTTACAGGTGGTTACACTCACACGATGATGTTGGTCAAATATGTATACTATGTGGTTATTATTATTCTGAGTTATTTTCCAGAATTTTCTTTCCCTCGGAAACCTCTAATTAACATACAAAATTACGGCAACCAAGAGTGTCCGGTATATAGAGGTTTCACTGATGTATATACATATATACTTAATAATATGATAGAGCTGATGGATCCTTCTTATTGGCTGTACTCATCGTGCGATATAATGGCTGGTTTTCAGCATAGTTGGTGTTGCATTTGGGCAAGGAAAAAAGATTTAGTTGACGAGAATGAAAATATGGTACTTTGAAGTTGATTTGGGCTAATAGTTCAGGGGAGAGTCGATAAAGGCCATCGATAAGACGTCTGAGGAAAGTCGAATTAGCTTCAAGTTTTCTTTCAGCTAATGTATTCAAGCCAAGCCGATGTATAACTGGAGAATAATCATGGGTGAGTGGGTGATCAATTGTTAACCTGTACGCAGCAAAGTTCAGAAACTTTGTATATAAGGAATACAAATAATACGTAAATTATGTAAATATGATGCACGGCGTCACGTATTATACGATGTATGCGAGTACGTACATTATTGTACCGCCGCGATATTATCATGGATGTATGTAATATGCAATTCGATCGTGTTCAAACACCGTACACATTTATAATTTTAAGATTAGTGCACTAGGTTTCCAGGTCTGCGATGATAAAGAATTTTTCTCAATGTTATCAATCTTTTAGTTGGAAATTTTTTAAAAACAATTAGCGAAATTGTAATTCATATTCTATACGGTTAGTGTACGTAAGTTTATTATTTTCTTACAAAGACACATGACTAATGAGTCGATACTGCAATGAATAATTATTTTTTCGAATAATTAGTTTTAAGAGACGATAATATAAATATATTTTAATAGTTAATAATTAATGATTTTTAAAGTTATTATTAAGCTATTGATTAGATATATGCAAAAAAAAAAACAAATTTTATAGCTAGAGAGACAATAACCTATTGGCTAATTGCTATTGTCAAAATTGGTAGAATAGAATAGAATATGATCGATTCTCTCTGGGGAGAAGTTTTTTTTATGATAAAAGAGCAGAATTTTAAAATGCACTTTTTTTATTTTTATACCCGGTTACCATAATTATAATACACCTATTACATAGTCATACTATATTGTGAATTGTATAGTGTGTCTGTCCGGCCGTAAAGCACCATAGGTACGTGGACGACGATGATGACTACGCGATGGATAGGAAATGACATGGTGAAAAATAAAAAATCCCAAACGAATAACGTTCAGTTTTATCGTTTATTTTTGACACATATTATGTTTGTTTGTACACGAGTGTATAGGTCAATCGTAATAAAAATAATTCAAATCATGATAGGTAATAATAATAATAATAATAATCTAATATACATAATATAATATATAATAGTATATAATATAAAAAACGTAGACAATAAATCGCACACGCCGTCGGTTTGATTAAAATAACAACAAGGCCGTAAAATAAAACGGAGAGAAAAAAAAAGGTAAAAATAAAACGACAAGATAAATTAGGTATATTTACTATACATTTTATTCACTAATAAAAAACTCGTAAATCAATCGAGTATGTATGTGTATAGTATCCGACGACGATGTGTGTCCGGTGGCATGACATGCAACGTCTACAATAATTAACGACAAAATAAAACAAAAAATAATAAACATAATCCAAAATTATACTCTATCGACGACCAGAGGATATAATATATTACCTATGATAATAATTACAGGAATAAAAAAAACATCACACACGCACAGTTGCATGCATCGTATGAATAGCACACACCCGTGGGATGGCGGTAAAAATAAAAAAATAAAAACGTGTACATACGTGTCGCGGTAATTATATAACAACAAAACGAAAATTAACATATTATAATAAAATATAATATATATATATATATGGTTCCGGAGAAACGTTAATAAGTATGCAGCGGACTGTGTATAATAATATAGTAGGTAATTCACATGACAAATACCCAGATGAGCATGCGGCGAACAGTACGCGGGGCAATACATTTGCAGAATTCTTTTTTTGATTTTATGTATTTACCTACCTACCGCAAAATCCGCTGCAGTGTACACGGGATACTCTGATACGTTCGCCGTTTGGTAAACAAAAATAATGTCGATCACCGTGTTGATGATGAGATCTATATACATTATAATAATAGTAATAATAATATATTATACGTATTAGATCGTCAAGTTGACGGGCATCACACGTCATATATTATTATAATTTGTACAACGATATATATATATGTATATATATTATAGTAGGTATAATAATATCGCATCAAGCTCTATCACAGTGTCACTATATACAGTGTTTGTCCCACCGATTCCGACAAATCTTCATAATGGCACACCGTAGGCTGTCGTCGGATGTCCGTGGAACACTCTGTATATAATATATAATACAATATAATAATATGCGCGTTTTTATGAATATTATACGAGTATTATACTATTATGTATTACAAAAATTGATTTTAATTGTTCGCGACAAACGCTGCGCACGTGCCATCGCGTATAATAATATTGTTTATAATCCCTAAAACGCGGAATAACATCGGTCCGGGGCGTAACACTAACGGCTGACGGTGGCCGCGGACGTGTCGCCGCGCGGCGAGTACAATGGATGCGGATGGTGGTGGTGCTGTTGCTGCTGCTGCTGATGATGGTGATAGGCCGCGGTGGTGGGCGGCGGATAACAGTACGCGGCGGTCGGGTTGAACGCGCTGTACGGCGACGGCGGCATTATGGACGGCGGCGGTGGCGGTGGTTTTCCGTACGCTGCGGCCACAGCGGCGGCTGCAGCGGCCGCGGCGGACGGATGGTGGAACATATGCCGGGACAGGTGGCTGTTGTACGCGGAGAACGCGGCCGCTGTAGTCGGCGACACGGGTCCGGCGCCGGCGGTAGACGCTGCGCCGCCACCAGACGTGTGCGTCCGGATGTGCTGCAACAGCTCGTCGGAAGTGCCGAAACTCTTACCACACAACGATGGCACGGCCGCGTCGGGTGACTGGTGGCCGGCGGCCGTGCTGCCACCACCCGCACCACCGGCACCACCGCCACCGGGCATCACCCAGCTGCACGTGTACGGGCGGGCCGAGACGGGTGGCGCGTAGAACGCGGGCACGGATGCGGCGGCCATCAACGACGTCAGGTAACGCTGGTGGTCACATTGTGCGCAACCGGCCGGGCACGCGGCCGCCACGGCCATCATCGGGTGGTATTGGCTGGCGAACGCCAAAGCGGCAGCCGCGGCTGCGTGCTGCTGTTGGTGGTGATGACCGCTTGCGCCGCCGCAACCGGACGCCGTGGGGCCGCAGCACATGGGGTCCTTGCACTCGGCCGACGATGTGGACGACGACGGTTTGGCCGCTGCGGCCGCGGCCAGCGACACGGCGGCCGGCATCCACGGGGCGCCGGGCAGATACGTGTGCCTGAACGCGGCCAGCGCATCCGGTTTGTACGGCGAGTGGGCTGGCATGGGCGGCGGCGGGCAGAACGCTTTGGCCACCGAGCCGCTGCCGTGCATCATCTCCAGCCCGGACCGGATGATCGGATTGGTGGACGGGTCCGGAGCGGCCGCTTCGCACGATGAGGCGGACGACGACGACCGGCGGCTGCTCTTGGCCGCGCTGTGATGTCCGTGCAGGTAGTCGTCCCGCGGCGACGCCGACTTGCGCTTCTTGCCGCTGTGATGATGATGGCCACCGCTGCCGTTGTCTTCGGAACTGCTGCTCTTCGGACGACCGCCACCACCGCCGTCTTCCTCGTTCGGCTGCTGCTGATGGTGCACATGGTGCGAGTTGTTCGGCTGATGGTGCGGTGACGGCGTCAACACGGTGTTCTCGTACGGTTTGAAGTTCAACTTAGCCGGCTTCGGCGGCTCGTCCATGTAGTTGTTGTTGTGGTTCCGGTGGTGCTTGGTGGCCGCGTGGCCTAGATACGTGGCTGCTGCGGGCGACGCGCTGTGCGGCCTGTCCGCCGCGGCGGCCGTGGCGGACACGGGTGCGGTAGCGGCCGCCGGTTTCTTCGACTTGGCCGCGGCCGCCATGGGTGGGTCTGCTCCGATCTGGCTGCACGTGCGCACTAACATGGCGAGTGGACTCGTCTTCGAATCCAACTATAACACATACAAAAAAAAAAAAAACAATTCCGATTAATGAAAACGAGCCCAACAAGTCGGCTCTGGGGAGGTCGTATGGGTTTGAGCGTTTCTAATACTGTAGAGTTTAGGAACAGGGGTTTTCAACATTTTAAGGACCGCGACTCCGATGCGTTCCACTGAAACCCTATCAAAACCCACAAATGGTTTCACTTTTCGAAAAGCAAAAGTTATAAAAAATTTTTTATTTATTGATTAGGCACATTAAGGCTTATGAGACTTACGACTAATCTTACCTACACATGGTTGGTGCTATATTACTATAATAATACAATTTTATAATATAGTGTATGTACACAAAATAAAAAGTAAAAAAAACATTTTTTTTGGAAGCTATCTTAATTCAAAAGAATGCTCAAGGTTCACTTTTTGGTTGACTAGCGATTCAGAATTTGTGAAACACTGCTATATGAGATGGACATGATTAGAGGTATAATACTAACATTATAACTGCTGAGCATATATCCCAATACTTAAGAACAGGGATTTCTATTCTTAAGAACCACGATCCACTATAATTTCCCTTTTCAAAAAACAGAAGTTAAATAACAACATTTATTTATTAGACACTTTATAGACTCATGATTAATATAATCTTACGAATTTTTGATCAGAATTACTGTTACAATATAAGTTTATTATAGAGTAATTTTGTACAGAATAAAGTAGAAATATTTTTGGAATCCATGTAATTCAAAAAAGTGTTTGCGATCCATAGTTTGTGAAATACTGCTATAGAGCATGGATTTGATCAGGGTAAGACATATTAATATTGCCAATCATAATCATTACACTCAGAATAATTACACATTGTGGTGGAACAGTCGAAAAACGTCCATATAATACCTATTGGCTATTATATACCTAATGTATATTATATTTACATATGCAGCTGCTAAAGGAAATGTATATCTTTGAATTATGTAAATACAAAAATACTCTATTTAACATATTGTAACACTCTATTAACGATTAAATATTCATTGGCCCACGGAAAACAATCATATTTATTAATGCATTTCGTCGGAAACGGAGAATAATTCGTTATTTAATACCTCTATTTTATACACATACGTACTATTATTTATTTAAACTCTAGGACTATAAAATTTTAAATGCACCGCAAGATTGTTTACGCATATTACAATTGAACTGAGAGGTATTTATAATTATAATTAAATTATACTTAAAGAGCTATTAGTTATTCTTGACAATTTATAAAGTAAAGTCTCAACCGAATATCAGAGCCCATAAAATATAATAAATGTTATTCCATTGAACAAATGATTTAAACTGAAATTATTTAGTTAGGTACCTACTGGGATTATAATAATATGGTTGCGATGACATTGACATGTTTCCGATTGTAATAAATTTACCTACTTTGGCTAAGTATTATTATTATTATTATTATTCGTTGACGCGTGAGAACGCAGATGTCGACGGCTGCTGTCGTCGGTTGCCTGCACTCGGCGTAATCGCATTGCAAACAGTTCTAATAATAATATACGTGTTTGTTTGAGAATAATAATATGTCATTTATTGATTAAAAGTTTATTAGAAAAAAAAAATAATAATTATGGAAAACAAATGTTTACAACCGGCAAATAATTGTCCTCGTCAATTTTTCGATTAAAGATGCCCGAAATATTATATATAATGTATTCAACTCGACCACTGAACTAATTACGAAATTAACATGTACGATTTTATGCAATTAAAGTATTCACAATTTTTTTTTTCTTGTTAATTGAATACAGAAACGATACGATTTTTAATATTTCTAGAAAAGTCGGTCATACAGAAAACCCTACGAATTATGATAATTACAACTATTAGCAATATCCATTAGGAGTCATATAAATAAATATAAAAAAGATAGGTATTTACCTAACTGTTGTTCTTTTATACGTTTAGATGCCGAAAAACGAAATAGTTTTTATATCTAAATTAATAAATTACAAATTACTAAAAAAAAAAAAAAAATGGTGAAATATTGCAATTATTGTCTTCCCCTACATGTACATCATACTTGCATATTATTGATATTGTTCAGTTATTAAACTAGGTATATTAATAAATTATTAATAATAGCCAGATAACTAAAATTTCCGTAAATATTTTGAGAGTACTGTTGATATTATTTTTTAAGTTTGCCCGAATATCTAGTGAATATTTTCCAAAAAAAAATCTTAATAACGACTTGGACTTGTTTAAATGTGTGTAGTTTATTTTATAGAAATTCATTAATATGGAGACCTATATTTGAATATTCTCCACAGAATAGTGGTTAAATAATCAGTTATATTAGTAAAATTAAATATTTAACTAAATATGTTAATTAAAAGTATTAATATACGATATTTCATACCAGCATTTATTTAAATTAATATAGGTACATACACAATAGTTTAATAAAATAGTTCAATAATTTTTATTGTTATATTAATTTATATGATTATATTTATTTTTAACAATATTTAGTAGATTTATATAAAGTTAAAAATGTATAACGTGTAACAACATTATTTTTGAATAGAAATTATTGAAAAATCTATTCGTTAGATTAATTTTCTTTTCGCGTTAAAAACACATCATACACACACACACACACACACACATATCTATAATATGAAAATAAGAGACGAATATAATGAGAGAATGAAATTAAGCGAACAGTGTCTTGTCTGAGATAATCAATTAACTGTGATCACTTACCGAAGCTAAGGATGTATCCTGGATGTATTGATATTGATTACTCTCTAAATTCGTGTCCATGATTGCCATAGTAGCACGGCCAACGATTGGAACACACAACACAAAAAAAAATAATAAAATGTTATTTCGTTTTACAATACGCCAATGTGTGAGGTAAAAAAAAAAAAATGTACTAAAAAATGTTCAAGAGAAGAACAAAATCACTTCGGACGAACACGAATGACATTGGCGACGGACCGAACACGAACATCTAGAGGGTCGGACGATAACTGCTCTGCCGAGCGGACAGGAGCACCGGTACACTGGCAAACAAACCCGAGACGTTTGAAACACCGACCGATGCGCACTCTTGCGCCCTGTTGTCGGTCGGTACAATAATTTCTTGTGCACGATAAATACCGTATCGTCGACAAGTATGCCCGTTCAACGTATAATATTAATAACAATATTATTTTAATTTTGTCCATCGTATTTTTAATTGATCCGTTTCGTTTCCATTTTATCGAAGTGCAGTTTTAGCGGCGAACCACGCGTCTTCACGTATTGTTTTGTTCCTTATCCATGATAATTTGTGCCAAAAAATGTAAAATTAGAAAACGATAAAACGTTGGTCAGGTACCAACGAGGTGTACGATTTTTCTGTTCAAATAAATCTATTTAGTTCGTGGAGGAGTGGATAATACAAAAAAACTAAAATAATAATAAAAAATCCACGGAACTGCCTCAAAAATAAAAATATAAATCTAAAATTGCATATTTTTGACCACGACTCGTAGAAGTTATTAGCGTATCTACGATTTGCTATTTATTTCTTTTCAATGCGTAGGTACTAATGTTTTCGTTATAATAATATATGTTGGTACTTAAGAGTTATGATGGTTTTATCAAAATATTAATAACTTAATATAAACGCTGAGTTCATGTTTTCAGTATAATATCTGTTCAAATATAGTACATTGTACAATATAAAATACAAATTAAGGGGATTGTAAGTCATGATTTACTCATGTCTCTTTCTATTACGAAAGAAACATAGACGTTTTATATTTCCAACGTACCGATCGATCAATTAATGCGATAAGAATTTTGAAAACTGATTTGAATTCGCCGTAAAAAGTCTTCTTAAGATCAACTATATTCTCATATTTTTTTTTAAATATTGTACTCAACATATCCAAAAATTAAGTTTTGTTGATTTTTATGTTTCCAATTCGTTTAATCCTATTTTGTGATATTTAGAAGGAAAAAATGAAAAAAGTGTGGGACTGTCGATCTAATGTAAACTTAACGGCGAATTTAAATTAGTTTTCAAAATTCTTATCGTATTAATTGAACAATCGGTACGTTGTAAATAGGAAACGTCTAAATTCCTATGTTACGCGTGTGACAGACAGGGACAGAAAATCATGGATTAAAAAAATTCCCTTAACATATAATATATAACAAAATTATTTGGATTTATTAAGAGAAATCGCTCCGAGTTTAACAACCATAATCGTTTGGTATTGCTTTATGCACTTTTTAATATTTAACAGATTTGTTAACCTTTTTGGGTCCGATGAAACGACGCGGTATAGGAGCCACCCAAGGCGAGCGTTGACAGCTGCTGCTGTTGCTCTCCCGACCCGACAGCAGTGGCAACACTCTCTGACAGGTTTCCCGTAGGTATGTTGTAATAATATGTACGTGCTGTGGCTTCAACAGGACACGCGTCAAACGATGATCCTTCTCTCGTCGGACACAACACACGCGCATCAATATTATCCAGTACGCCTTATACGGTTATTATTCTGCTATTATCGACCGCGAAATAACACCGTGCGGTGCGCATGTAAATAACTATATGTACAGTAATAATAATGCAGATGGTATGCTATACGTTTTACAATAACCCGTTGCAGTGATCATCGAAACACGCGTGTTTTATAATAACTACTAGTATGTGTGTAATATTTACCTACGTGGGTTTAGTTTCAAACTCGAAATTGTTTCTATGTTGCAGTATTATTAGCAAAACGTAATGTATATAGTTTATTGTAGACTGTTTATAGTAGATGAACGCGCGGGTCTTGCGCATAACAACAAAACGCTTAGGTCGGATAACGTATACGAAAACGAAACAAGAGTGTTCAAATTGTTGCCCAATAAAATTCCAAATCTGCACATATTCTGAATGTATGCGGTCGAGTAATGGCGTAGACACGGCTGTAAGTCATTGGCCAGAAGTTTGAAACCAATCGAAAAATATAAAAATTTGTATATATAATCATATATCAAATAATATGTAAATATTATTGTACAAGGATTTTCAATATTGATCCAATAAGTGACGCACGTACGTATACAATATAAGTGAGACTGTAAGTCATAACTATGTCACGCATGTAATAACAAATTATTTTTCGGTTGTATGATCTCGTTTGATTTTTTATTACATTTTTTTTTCTTTTTTAATATAATGAGTAATTTTTAGTTATATATTATATTATTTTTTTATTTGATTTTTAAGTACAACATTCTTGTGATAGCAATAAATTAGTATAGTAAATCTTGTACGACTTATAAACTTTTATTATACGGATGAAAACAATTTGATGTTTTAAATATATTTGATATCTAAAAGTATTTTTTGTCAACACTTAAACGATTATTTTTTTTTTAATGAATACCCATTTATCGTCCGACTCGGTAATCTTATCTGCAGAAAGTATAGATTATGACACACTAATAAAACACATCCCGCATTCAAGTATGGGTTAACTAGAATATTTTAATCCAAGCAATTAATTTTAATGGTTGTAATTTAATGCGTTGACTGTTGAGTTATTAAATCGTTTATAATTTGAGTGGAAAAGTCCCATCTATCTGTGTCCTACAATATATTATTATTAGAGTTATTCACTGCTATACGATGTTTTTTTAGTTCCCGTAATCGTGTGTATTTATTTTATAATTTTATTAATTGGACTGATTAGGTTTGTTGGATATTATTAACTTTGAACACTCTATCTTCAATGGAAGTAACACCAAAGAATTTGTATAAAAAGTTGAAATGAATCTATTGTTTAAAAGGCTGTTCAAAACATGGTACGTCGGTTGAGGACACGCTCAACAATATTATCAAAAATATTTAAGTACAATAAATTATAACAATATGTACCATTTACAATATTATACATATGTGGATATCAACATGCAATATAATATCATTATCCTTACGCATCATTGTATACTTGCATTAGCGTGATATTACATAATTATTGCTATTCTATATTCGTGAAGTTATTTTAATTGGGTAATATTTGAAAAACAAATGTGAGTGAAGATAACGTTTATTTTTCTTCTATAATAAACTACACGATAGTAATACGTACCAGAAGAAGGCATTATAATATACTGCAATACAATACGGATGAGGAGAGGAGTGATTTATTCACGTATAACACCGCGCATAATATTATTAAGTAGGTATTTTATTGGTATTTTGGAGATGTTCAAAAATTCCGTCTATCGGGTTCATTATTCAATATCCAACAAGACAAGTGATAAGAATAAAATGTACATTCCGCAGTCGGTTAAATGTATATTTTTCAAACCATGTATTTAGCTACATGTTATTTATTAATTATACCCATATATTATAAATTATAGTCTATCACTTATCGATTTCTCATTCACTTTTATTTTTATTTGTATTTATTTTTTTTAAATTTCATATAATGAAATACATATAATATTTTTGGTTAACCTACAGTTAACCAAAAATATTATCTTTTAAATTTAAATTTTAAAATGTTTCACAGAAAATGATTAATTTTTACCACTTAAATATTGAGCATATATAGGTGTATAGTCGTATAGATTTTCCAACACTTTCTTTTCACAATGATAATAATACCAATTATTTTTTTGAATACATATTGTACTTACACATTTTGATTATTGATGAGATATTCACATTAAATACTTTTTATAATGATCTTGCAGTGTATTCAATATGGGAAATAACCATTTAGATATGGACAGTCAGTTTCATATGTAGATTGTTATCAAAAGTCCAATGGCTTAACAGCCAAATCAACTTTTGTGTTTGTGATTGTGGTTTTATGATTGAAAACGCTTCTTAAATGATTTTACATTTCAAAAAGTTGCACGCGTATAAATATAAGTATAGTATAAGTATATAAAATTGGTGTTTATATGACGTTTTTGGCATCTATATATTTTATGTATATCGGCTGACCTATAATGACAAGGTGTGGTTTGGCGGTACAGAACGAATAAATCGCATTTTCCAGGGGTCGAAAGAATTTAATCAACACGAATTATATATTATAAGATAGTATAATACGTACTACACATATACTATATTAGGTATAGCACACATTATATCATATATACAATCACAAAACGGCGTGGTGGTAAATAAAAGAGGAGGAGGAAAAAATCATTCACCTTTGTGGAACTATTTCAGCATAGTATACGAGTATATATATTATTTTCACAACCCTATTACGCTAACAAAATCATCACTGCGCAGAGTGTATATAATGGTTGTGAAATGCATTACAGGTTAACCCACGTCAGCGGTAATTGACGTGACCGGGCAAGTATTGGAAAACAAGTCAATTTTTAAAACTTGGCCATCAATAAATGTCAATTTCTCTATACTATGCTTTAACTATTTAATGAAATACTCGGACGGAATAATGTTTCCGCATGAGCGTAAAACGCACATTATATATATTGAATTTTTTTAAAAAAAAAAACATTTTGTTCGATTTTACGAGATGACGAGATGAACACGCACATACGTTTTTTGTCACAACATACCTTTTTTTCTCCGTCTCCTCTCTATCACTCTCTCTCTCTCTCTCTCTTTATCTCTATTCTGACATTGTTAACCACGTCAAAACGCAATGGTTTTGTAAAGGAAAACGTCATGTGAGGTCATTTTAAAATGAAAACATGTTTTTTTTTTTTTACTTCCCTCAAACGCAAATCACATATATAACGGAACAACTCATCGGAAAATATTGCCTTTTTTATAGAGAGGAGGAAAAAAAAACCATTGCGTCAAACATTTCATTCGATTGGTCATGTCATGTCTTCACCCCCTATCCGTAATACGTTACTATACGAGTATAGTGCTTATGGACCACATATCGCGCCGATCCGGAACTATTAATTGCTTGTGCCTTTTCAAAGATTTACGGTATTAACTGCGATGACTATACGGTACATGCGGGTTATTAATACCTCTGAAGTATTTAGACAATATAAATGCTCGACACGAATACGTCGCATTTGATGTATTTGGATGGGCAAAAAAAAAAAAACCAAACAGGATATAAAAAAAAAAAACATAAATGTTATTAGGTCTTTGTGATGCACGCGCGTGACGTGACCAGTGATCAGTGGTCACGTCATTTGTGACTTGGAGGATATCAAAATAATATTATACTGCAGCTGCTTTACGCGCGCACGAACGCGTCGTCGACTGTTGCAGTGTAGGTAATGTATTGCAACTGCAGCATTCTATTCGTGCAGCTTTTAACTATGTAACATATACGTAAGGTGACCACATACAATAATCGTACGGAACGCATTTTGTCCCGTATTTTCAAGTATTAATATCCGTTTCTTTTTTCCTTATACTGTTAGTTTATAACTTTTGATGTTTATTTTATAGGAAAATTGTTATTTTTACGATATTTTTGTATGGCATTATTTATGAGAATGTTACTATATATATATATATATAAGAATCTATACTAAAAATATTATAAAAATATTATAAAAAAATTGATAGTAAAAAAAGCCTAGGGGTTCTTCTGGATAATTTAACCTAATTTTCCCAAAAAAAGAAAATAATGTTTTGATACTTAGGGGACCTATATATCATATCAAGGTACAAATATATAAATAAAAATTGGTTGCTGTAGTTGATTATATCGTGTATATTTTTGTGTTGGTCAACGATATAAATGCATTTACCTTGTTCGAAAGTTATAAATCGTACACGAATCGATTGCTATGCATACAAGAGATTTAATAAAAAATAATATAAATTAACTAAATATTTATACATATATACTGAATAACTTATTTTATTTTTTCTAAAAAAGTGTACTTCTATATCTACTTTAAGATGATTTATATAATATGTCTTAACTTACACAACTTCTATTTGTTTGACATTGGTGCATCTATATGACTTTCGTATTACATTCCGAAAACATCTAAACCTGCAATTCCAACGAGTCAATAAGTTGAAAACCCATTCGGCATAGCCCGCAGTTCTTTCTCATTTATATAATGTACACAACAACGGAAACGAAAAACAAACATAATAATAAAATATACTATGCGTAGCAGCTCCCATATACAACCAAAAACCCGAATATAGAACGATATTTTTCAAGGTATAATAAGGCACTATGGATCATTTAATAATGATATAGATGCCCATCGACGACCGTTGTGACGCCGCCGGGGCAGTAATAAATAATAATAATTGTTATAATAATAATAATAATAAAATATGTTAAATGCGAATATTGTTGAATTAGTTTATTACGTTTTCGCGGCGACCGCGACGTCGTCAACGGGCGGGGGGGACGTGTTGCGTTTCGAAAACAGATCGCGATTTATTGGATATACGTATTTACGCCCCGCGGAAAATAATCTTTGAATTATTACAATATTATTATTGTTTTTACTACGTTATGCACAATCGTCGTATCGCCGTCGTCGATACACCTATGTATACCTGCGCACTGCATATAGTATATTATACGACACATCACACCCGCCGAGTAAACGCGTACCATGCGCATAAATTATTGTTGTTATTATTACAGCACGATCGAGGCAACGTTCAATATAATATAGGATAGGTGATATACACGGAACAAGTATAATATAATATCGTGCATACAACGTTGTAAGCATGCGCATATAGTATGATAATGATGTACACACCGATATATTATTAACGGACTTCAAAGAAAAAAAAAAAAGAAAATAAAATAAAATAAAAGTTATTATTAATATTATTAGGTATAGTATGCGCTCGTTGCCGAGAGTATATACGCCGAGCGCCATATTATACATATATCATTCTGGCACATATATCGTTTGTATATATCTGTTTTTACGTATGCGTATAATATATTATATTATGCACGTGTATTGTATATCGTATAGGACGCGATAATTGACTTTCACCTACGCTCGTTATAGGCCATCCGCGCGTTATAATAAGTACGGCGGTGACAGTACGAAATACATACACACACACATACATACAAACGCATGCACACAAACGCACACACAAAATATATTATTCAGTATATATACATATTCATATACATATTGCGTTAACGAAAGTGCTTTATAGAGAGGTAAATATTTGAATATAGACGGCAAATAAACACTAAATAATTATGTACCTATATAACGTCAATATGTATACACAGCGAGCGCTGCAGCAAACGAACCCCACGCTTATTATTATTGCGTATTTGCGTATTATGAATTCATATAATTGCACTCGTGGGGGCGTCGCTACATAGCTGAAGTTACAAAGTGCTCACGATGTTGTTGATATATTATTATTATATTACATAATGTCGCGACCAGTAAAATTGTTAGCTACGATGTTGTGCACTGACAATAATCGTAAGTCACACAACAATAACATCGTGTATTTTTATTTACATACGGATATTTATGTGGCAATGTGGCTATGGTAAATTTTAAAATTCCTTCTCGTTCTACACCTTCTGTTATAACTCATATTTCCAAAGCCACCACAAATTATCAACAATACGAACCACTTGGGCGTCTAATGAGGACTAGTACGAATAATGACCCTATACATCTTCTTAGAATCTCACTCAAAACTGCTATTTCTTTGCTCATAGTTTTATTTTTGGGAGACATAGTTGTCTGTTACTTATTAACTGCAGTTTACTCGCTATACTTACAGTTTCACGTTTACTAGTCTATTTTCTTGATTCATGTTTATCTTATTCAGTTTACTTTATCACATACCTCACTACATTACTTATTACAAATTATATCAATAACAAAATGGATTTACCGTATGTAAATAAAATAATATCTTAATATTATTTTTTATTTATTTGCAGAATATACGCCGTGAGGCATTATAACATGACAATATGTATGGTTAAATAATACATAATAATACATAGCGAAAATAAAAAGAATTAAAAATATTGATGTGGAATTAATATTGGAAAGATCGGAGCATGCGATGGATCGGATTGTAATGGCCTTATGACGTAGATTGTGCAGATATATAGAACTGTCCTTGGTTACGGGTATTATGTGGAGGTACTCTGAAGGATATAATTGATAATATGTCAGGTGCGTCTAGTAGTCCATTAAGCAAAGCCGTTATAAAGTTTTTGTTCGCAAGGGACTGTCGGGAATGGAGTGTTGGAAGACTTAGAACTTCACGTAAATGGGTATAGTCATGGCATGGATCGGGCAGTTTAAGAATAAAAGCAGCATATGTCCGGAATTTATTCTGCACACGCTCAATTCTTAGTTGGTCTTTGGCTAGGTATGGGTGCCAGATAACAGTACCATACTCGAGCAGAGAACGAACTAAAGAGATATGTAAAGGGATCGGAGACAGTTATATTATTCTTAAATATTATTCAGAAATATTATTCTTAAAATAATATTATCTTGCCGAACACTATGTCGAAAACGTGTCGACTTATACGATGACGTGTTGTGTCGCATGCAGTAAAAATTTACCAATGTACTATTACGCACAAATGCGTGTGTGTAAAATAAAATTAGTAATAATACGTACTTTATTGAAAGTCCTTATATACAAGATGAACAATTTTGAAATTCGATTACTCGCTTTGATATTATAGTTGTGACGAAAAAAAAACCCCTAAACGTTTCGATGTTATATAATATTATGTTGTTTTGTTCCGTAACGCGTATTATAAGCATAAAACATATATATTAATCTAATGTTGCTATACGGTGTATCCATTGAACGGGCCGAGCTATATATGCGATGTGAATAGCATGAGTAAAGTAGATTGTGTTTTATGACGAAATAAAATAAAAAGAAATACATTATTATATGTATTAATATGTATATTGTATACACTATAAACTGTTAAACGAGTATTTTTCGACATAAAATGCTCCGTCCGTCTACATATATAATATGCGTTATGTGCGCAGTGCGTTAAACACGAAATAAAGATTTTTAAACACGCGGCGACGTAAATAACTCTTAAAATAACGTTTTTTTCTCAACCATACACAGAGTGGCTCAATTAGCATCCGAATAGGTTTTAGGCAGTCGCAGTAAATAACACTAATAATAATAATAATAATAATATTTATAGTATTATTATATTATGATTGTCGTGCGAAGAAAAATAGTAAAACGTTTTTGTTTTTCTCTCCTCGTCGTTGGGCGAGTATGGTTGTTGTTTTGACGTTAAAAAATCATTGGCGGTTGAAACATGCGCGTTGTCTCCAAATTCAATTTACGAGACTGGTTTTCGACCACCGACGGACAATTTATCCCGGGCTAATGGCTCATAAATCTACATAATATTTAGGTCGTTACACCGCGAACAATAATACATACACGCATACGCGGCACGTACATTATACCTAATATATACGTACCGCGCGGTCGTTGTCGGAGAGGCGAGACCGTGGTAAAATTATACACACACAATATTATATCCGCCGCAGAGATCCTAATCACTATGATTACTAATTTCGTTGTTTATACAACGTGCCGGCGCGCGTACCTACATAATAATAATAATAATAGTAATACGCGCAGGCATATCATACTGCATAATAATATGTACTTAATGTAGTTATATTCACGCGTGTGTGTATAAAATGATATTTGTATCGTATACATATACATATTTTATTATTATCATTATAATAACGCTTTGCGGGATACGAAACGGTGCGGCGGCGTGGCGGGCACACGGCACGATAATAGTAATTTTATATTATACTCTGCAAGTCGAAACAAGACGGGTTAAGTATACGTATTATGTTATTATTTACGAGGTGCTGTGTTGTTGTTGTCCTAAACAGACGTGCAACGGCGTGTGTACAGGGTGTGTATTACACGCTTAACGGGTGATCGCGCGGACGGTGTTTTATATTATATATGCTGTGTCGTCGGGTCGGCGCCAAAATTCGATTTTCTCCCGAGAGCCGGTCGTCGCGGAACGCGCGTAGGTATAAATATTGTACAAATAAATAATATATAGGTACCGAAATTATATATTACATAATAATACCGTCGAGGACCACGTGACGACGACGACGACGACGAAGACGATAGGCGTTATAATATTATTATGACGAAGACGGTAACCATTATTAACTGTATTATTATTATTTCGGGGCGTACATGCATTATATATAGGTCGTTTTATCGGTCGATCCTGACGGATCACATCATCATCATCATCGTCATCGTATTATATTTAATAATATCCAGCTTATTTTCGTTATCATCATCATTATCACTATTGTAATTATATATACATATATTCAGGGACGGCGTCCAGTGCCGCGTTAAGCTATATTGCCACCCCAGGGCAAATTAAAATATGCTGCCCTTAAAAAAATTTAATTCAAAATTATATTCACCACACTATTAATTACAGTCAGTAGCGTATAAACGTGGAGGATACAAGGTTACTACGTAAAAACAATAAATTTACAAATTATTCATAACTACATTAAATTATAATAATATAATTATTATAATAATATATTAAAAATTTGCCGCCCTGGGGCACTTTCTCTTCCTTGCTCTCCGTTAAACGCGGCTCTGACGGCGTCCCCCGGGACAAATTTTCGCCCTTCTCTTGCCCCCCCCCTTCCAGATATTTTGAACCCATGAAGCGATGACGCATCACATTCAGCATGTAATATGTATAGTTGTATCTTACCTTTATTTTTATTTTTCACAAATCATAACAGTGTCCTCATAACGAAGACACCTGAGACAAGAATACACATTTACCGCCTCCCTCCTCTATATCATCATATATATATAGTTTCAATGTATTATACGTGTTCGGGGGTCTCGGATACTAATGTTGCCCAGGACCACGAAAAACCTCGGGACAGCACTGAGTGTTATAATATGGTTTTAAATAAATCGGTAGGTTAGGTGTGCATAACAGCAGTATATATAATAGTTAGCTTCGGGGATGTATAATGATATAATATTCCGTATGCGTATGGCGGTACGAAAAAAAAGATGGCAGCATAATATGCGTGCGGGATAGTAGAAAATAAAAAGAAATAAACACCCGCAGAGTTTTGGAAAAGAAATGAAAAAAGATGTGCCCGACATGTGTCTGCGTGCGTGCGTTCGATTTGTTTTGGTGACGCGTGCATGTATATACTCGTATATATTTGTGTCACGTCCCCGAAGATTAATAATATAATATAATTTGAACGAGGGGTGTGGGGATGGAGGAAATGGTAGAAAAAACTGAAATCTCGATTAGAAAGCGTATACATGACGCAACGTCAAGAAAAAATAATCCCCTCATAGAGCCGAGACGGAAAAAAAAATCGCCATTCTTCGTATATTATACATACAACAATATAGCAATATAGGTATAGGTACGTTTGCAATTATTTTGTGCGTGTATACACACGCTTCACGCTGACAAACGGAATATCATCATTCTTACTGGGAGAAGAGAAGAAAAAAAAAATATGAAAACGTATACATTCACACTTTCATACATTATTATGCGTGATTCGTGTGTTACGCCCGCCATTGTCTGGTCGTTTAAAAGGTCAGCGGCACGTACCTACCCACCCTATATACAACACGTACATTTTCTGCCTAACGCATTGTACATATTATGTATACGGCACACGCGATATCATATAGGGTAAGCATTTATAATATTATATTATAGCATAACATAGTGTCACCGCGCTGTTCGCAGTAATAATAATAATAATAATAATAATAATAATATAATGTTATACCGTACACAATGTATTTATATACCTGCTACCGATTAATGTTTCCGTATCGTGCAGTGGCGACCAGACTCGGCGGGCACACACGTGAAGGCAATACTGCAAAAGTCGGAGGTCGCAATATATATATATATATATATATACACGAAACACAATACGGTTGAATCGTATTATTTCGTATATTATTATTTATCAACGACGACGACGACAACGTTTGTCTTGCCCACCACGTCCGAGACGGATTGCATCCGGTCGCAATACCACCATACAACGATCAGCGCATTCGAATTGCGTCCATAAATATTATTATGTCCGAGTTGCGTCCTGGTTAAAAGCTTATGTTTTTCTTCCCAATTTTATAGACGACTGTCATTTATATAAATTTACGCATAGTTAAACATTTTAATTTTGTATATTGCTATAAATTATTTATCATTCTAAAATTAAATAACTGTAATATACAAATAATGGTGTGATTATAATTATAATTTGTATGTTCAAATGTATTTATCGATTTTATAAAATGGTTAAATATTTATATGAACTCAAGACGTGATGAATATATAAATATATTTTTTTCTAACTGAATTATAATATTTTTAATAAGATTTTCTTTATCTACATCTTTTGTTTGATAGTTAAATTTGAGCTTCAAAAATTATTTCAAACATTTTCTAACCTCGTGTTTATTTTTAAAAACTGTAGACAGACCAACACTTTGAATTTTTCTTCCGAATTTAATATCCTAGATAAAATCTACAGCCTTTTCGTAGGAAAAATATTTGAAACAGCCAAGTGTATAACTATTGTTCGAAGTGTGCATACATTTACGAGTTTATCACCAAACATATTATAGAAATAGAATAACAATTATTATTCTCTCGGACGCAACTCGGTTGTCGCGATGTTTATTTTCGTGTTTAAGGACGCAATTCGTATGCAGCCCATACGGTATAATACTATAATATAATACATATATAAGGTTAGTAGCTTAATTCATTACTTAAATTGACAGAAAGAAATTATAATTCGGTAAGCTTAAATTTAAAAAAGAATCAAGTAAGTACTAATTAATCAAACACTCATATTTCCTAGTACAGCTGGTGTATTATTCAATTTTTGATTTTTGTAAACCTAGTGCACACACGTTCAAATCGTTGTACACATTATTGTGGTGCACATATAGGCATATAGGGCCAGCTGTTTTCTACAGAAAGTTACTTAACTTCAGCGATCATGGTCGTCATCAATCGTCAATACATCAAACGTTTTACGTATACGTTATGTCGAAAGGTTTGTTGTTCGTATTCACTTGTACGGGTGAAAATCGCTGTATATCGTGAACACTTTGGGAGCGACAATATAACCTTTTCGCACTTTCATCGGCACTGTTATTCTTCATTATATATATATATGATATACACACATCGTTGCAGGGGGCGTAAAAGTCCGCGAAAAGACTACACGCCGCGGTTAGTGTGTCCGTTACACATTATACAAGTCGTCTCGCTTCGTCGCCATTGGTATATCGGAACAAAAAACTTCGGTCGATTGTCAAAAGACTTAAGCGTTCGAATATATATATGTGCGGATGGGTGTATGTGTGTGCGTGTGTGTGTGAACGTATACGATCGGTAAGGGATGAGGAATATATATATAGCTACATTGGTTTTATGGCATCTGCAAATATTTTACAAAACACTTTTAAATTTGATAGCATTGCGTATCGTACAGGCTGAAATTAAATGTCCTGCACTTGCCCCTCTAATTTAATATATACACACAATTTAAATGTATACACTTGTTTAACGTTCCGACCATCGCCGGTACATAATAGATACGCATCGTATACACATTATAGAACGGCGTGTAGTTTGTTTCAGTCGAAGCGTTTTATTATGTTTTCACTGTATACAGAGTTTGATGTGCAGGATAAAATGGTAAAACCGAAAAAGATGTGTCGATCGAAGTGTGATGAGTTAATCGAAACCTATATGTAGTGCGCGGAATATTCGTTTTCCGAACGAGCGGACGGTTGCAGTGGTGGGCGGGGACCAGCATATTCATATCCGAACGAGAGGACAAGTAAACTTTTTCAACTATAGTTTTCGAAAACGAGCGGTCTCTATCTATGTTGTACAATATATTATACACGTCATCATGCGTAACGCATATAATATACATTATGGTATGTAGTAAGTTCTGCAGCGCGATTCGATCCTGTCGACGTCACTCGTGTGCGGGGAAAATTAAAAACAATACACGTGTGTACGAGATCATGTGCAACGGCGTATATGAAAACGTAAACGTTAAATGAAACATCACCATCCGAATGACGTAAGTACGGTTGTCCACAACTCATTACAAACTGAAAGTTTTCGAAACAAACTGCGCGAGCCCAGAATGTCCGTTCCAGTTCGTTACAATTCGCAAAAGGTTCATACTAGTTTGAAGCCTGTACGACCTCATTGAGGGGAAGTGGGGTACGTGAACATGGCCTCCCCAACATTTTTTGTGGATTTTACGCCCCCCCTCCCCCGATGAGTTGTAAATGTCTTGACGATACATATTCAATTAGTTGTATATAAATTCCGAAATTTTGAAACCATTTTTAAATTTCTAGTACCATGTAGGGGGGCCAACTTCACGAGCGTTATCGTTTGTACGTAATTTGGACGTCTGCGTGGATGGGGGGGAGGGGAATAAAATTACACGCGAACAACATTCCGCAGGAAACATCGTATACACGAGAGTGATGAGAATATATAGGTGTATTCATTATATAGATTCGGCGTTTTTCTATCGCATGATTTACGCAGGATGTTTATTCGGTTGATTTATACGATTAATTTGTTATTTTCTTTTCTCCCGTAGTTACATCATTATACGTTGTAGGTACAACTGGTTTTCGGCGCAACGACGACGGTTCACTTATCAACAGGTCCGGTCGGCCCCGCGAGATCACTATATTATTATTATTATTTTATACAATATAACAGCTGGTACAGCCCTATAATAATATAACCCCCATCGTTGAGAAAGGGTGTGTTCGTCACACAGGTCGCATCGTCGCCGTCGTCGTGGAATGCATTTTGACGATGAGATTGTGCCATATTATAGGCACAATAGATAAAGCTAATTATCAATAAAGCTAAAGTTAATAAAAAATATAATTAATAATTAATACTTAACAATATTATATTATATTATAATATTGTCAGATTTTGAGTTATGACTAGTCGCAAAATCCGCGAACAACGGAAGGGACCACACCGTTATTGTTTTAAGCCGAAAGAAGACGCTCACGTGAGTTTTACGTGAATACTATCCATGGGACATATATTATAATATATAGTTGCGCGTGTAATGTGTTTTTAATAATTTCTATGTAATTTTATATAGGTAAATGTTGTATCACGTTTACTTATTGAGTGGTAAATAGATTATGGATTCAATTTCAAAAAAAAAAAATTAAAAAAAAAAAAAATTGTAAAAAATGTCAAAATATTGTCGTAACACCAGACAGCAGCGCGTGAAACGTGACCCGTCGAAATTCATCACGGCGGCGGCGACGAGACGTAGAGGCGTTCCCATAAAAGCATATCTCTTACACGCGTACGTCATAATATGTATTTTAACACAGACGCATTATAGTATAGGCACGTCATATTTATGTGCAGATAATAATAGGGTACAACGGATACTGCGGGAATACGAAAAACGTGCGAATCCCGCGATGCGAAGAAACGCGTCACTATATTACATATAGGTGTTATGCTGTGTACTATATGCGCGAGTTTTGGCATTTCAATTTGAGTTGCGAAACGAATATTACGCGGAAAAGGGGAACGGGTTGGCAAAGGTAAAACTACCACGATAGTGAATATACGGCCGCCATTATACAGTACACATCACCGACACGCGTCGAGTGCACGTATATATTATACGTGGTGCGCATTATCATTGTATTATACATATATTATGTAAAGGTATATTATACCTCTAAAATTAGTGCATATACCTGGCATATAACACAATGATTATAAGGACCGTTTAGACAGTAATTATTTTACTGTCGTTTACTCGACTGACATAAATAGTACATGTATACTTACATAAAATATCGGTTTAAAAGTGAATTATATCCCAGCATAACATTTTATAATTTTTACTAACTTTCTTCCATTGTTTTAGCTCTGTAATTGGTCCGGCTGTGCGTTGATTATGAATCAGTAATTCAGGACACTTTCGTTTATATATATATAATGTATATAGACATTTCCTATATAATATGTATTTTGTGAATATATGTGGGATATTGTGATTTTAGCGGATAAACATATTTCAAATAATATAACAAATTTAACATAAGTAACAACAAACACCGCGGACCACCACAGAAAAGGTGCTGACTCGGCAACGTATGATGAGCACATCGGGAAGCGGACGAGTCGAGATTGGGTTAATGGAAGCTATTATATAGTGTGATTGTTATGGTTTTTGTTCTTGGGACAAGTTTTTGTGTCAAATTTCATACTTTGAACATTATAATATTGTTTTTACATTTTTTTTTTTAATTATTTCATTTTTTCTTTTTTTTATATATATATTCCGAGGTTTGGTAAGAATTTATACATTAACGATCATTTTTTTAAAAGGTACTAAGGTCGTATAATAATTATTTTCTTATCTAGTACTCGTTATATCGTGGTCAATTGTTTGAGTATATAAAACGAAAAGTAGACTGGTAGAGTGTGAAATCTGAGAGTTTCTATTCAGTAAAACTTCTGCGCAGTATTCGTTTCTGTGATCACCAAGAAGAAGAACCGAATAGATCTGTTACCACAGGTCTTACATGTACTAGTTTGCAGTCGGTAAATAAATCTACCGAAAATATCTGTTTTAAGCGTCAAGCCTTTGTATGACGTGAACGACCAGTATGCAATTCCAAGAAAATAGAAAAATTTAAAATAATTCACAGATAAAAAATGAGTACTCATTGTGTTATATATAGGTAATATTATGAATAATAAATCATACAATATACGTCATTATATAAGAGTTCAAAAATTTAAAATATCACGTTTTAAAATAATGTCCTAAAGATGGTGTCCATTTATTTTACACGCAGAGATTGTACATAGTACCTACTTATTCGTGAAATCGAACGCTGATTATAGTGATATGGTGTCCATGGCTGTTTCTAACACTTTTCAAAAATCGAAATCGTGCATGGAAATTTGAAGCTGAAGTCACCGGATCATCGATCGTGGCTGTGGTTCAATGGTTCAATGAAAAAATGATTGTAAAGATAACTGCGACGACTTGTCCTACAACTTAGTCGACATAACATGATAATGTTGGCCAATACGTCAGACTACATTGCATGTTACGGACATTAATAATAATATTTTTACCCTTCATGGACTCTTAATGGTTTAATGACTCTAAATGTAACATTATTATACGTATGCTATAGATTTGGTTTTCATCACATTGATTATGTTGACGTCGTTACATTTTTTAGCACTGCAGCGACAGCGGAATTCAAATTTTCTCGTTTTTCCAAAATACCCTGTGCACAGGCGCGTATCGTAAGTATACACGTCACGTAGTAGTAGGTCTATATTATACCGGGCGGCCGACGAAATACGACTCTATTTTCCCCCTTTTCACCGACCACATTTGTTTAGCGACGTTTTTCTTACGATTCCTGTGGGTCCTCTATGTTTTTTCCAATTACTTTCCGTGTTTTCCGTGTCTCCTCGTGTTACGTTCATAATATTTCGGTCCCGCAGGTTGACGTTGCGTAAAACGCAGAAACATCTCGATAGCACTTTCTACCTTTCTGAAACAATGCTGGACGACAATCCATGTTACGCACTGCATTTTTCCGACAAATGTTAGTCATAGAGAAACGTGCAAGTACACAATAACATAGTCGTTTCGACACTTAATATAAAATAGGTAATCGTTGATAAAAGTTTGTGACGTAAAAAAACAGAGTTAAAAAAGTATGATAACGATGACAAGTCAAGCGAGAAGGATTATTTTTGCCCCGGTATATATAGGTATGCGGGTTAGGTTAGGTTAGGCATCGACGGACGTTCAAACCGACAACGGCGGCGGTGAACAAGAGGAAAAAAAACCATAAATAAAACGTGTAACGCGATATTGCCAGTGTGTTGTACACGGCGCATAATTATTATTTCGCGCGTACACTCATGTGCGCCGTCACCGTGTTCCCCGAATGCCGTTGCTGTTTCTGTGTACGATCGAATGCAGTTTTTCAGTCGTATGTACGAATACGCTATATAATAGTATTATACGATTTGAAAACATTGCAATAACGAACCGGACCCAGTGGTGTGTGCTGCGCAGCGCGCGCCTTGGCCGGTCGTAAATTATAGACGGTGCCGGTAATAAACTGGTAATTTATGCGCCGTACGTAGCTGGCAAATGGCGGCCGATTTTAATAAGCCGTTTTATGACGCCGCCGCCGCCTTTCTTCCGGCCCGTAAACTTTTACGATGCACCGAAAACACGCCAAGGGCGACGTACAGTTTTTACGACCGCGCGGTCATACACTATCCCCTCTCCACCGCAACCGTCACACGTACTATGATATTATTTCGCTTTCAAGCCCAAGTGTGCGTGCATGTGCATGTGTGCGTGTGTGTGTGTGTGTGTGTGTGTGTGTGTGTGTGTGTGTGCGTGTGTGAGCGAGTGAGTATACTTCTGTATACATGTACGAGAAAATCCTCAACCCCTCCATTAGTCTTCGTATGTACGCACGTATATTTGTGTAGCCTGTAGGTCAGACGACATGAAAATACGAGACATCTGTAGCCCGTATACACGAAAACACGCGCACGAGAATATATTTTGTTGTTGTTATACATAAACGGGGTGGGCCACGATGTTTTTCCACATATCACAGAAAACACAACGGAAAACCACTTCGACCCACTCTGTATGTTTATCATGATATACATCATGACGATATGATGTATTTATACATATGAGTAATATATGTGTGTACGCGCTATGGCGTCGTGTATACACCAGGTATATATGGTCGTTTTGTTAGTATATATGAATTATAATATCTTATATTATATTTAATTGTGTCCGCAGTAAATTATATATACATTATACAAGATTATTGTTACGGCGGTGAATAATATTCGGTGCCACAGTATACCTAGTTAGGTATAGTAGCATTGATGGCGGCTGCTGTTGCTAGTAACCGTTCAGGACTGGGCTCCCGCAGGCCCACCCGTGTAGCAATCGTATAATTTATTGAATAATACCTATATTAACACGTATATTATGCACGCATTTCGGACAGACATAATATATACGATAGTATTATATTTTCGTGTGTGTATTATATTGTTTCTTCTTGACTCGCCCTCCCTCCCCCTTACCCTTCTCGCACCCTCGAAAACTAGATTTTCGTTCGTCTTGCTACACACGTCACTGCACCGCACGAGATTTACGAGCACTTCGTCCGTCCGACAAAGACTATATAATGTTGTATACCTGCATATAATATGAACACTACCCAACCGTATACATAAAAATTATATAATATACATAAACGATATTGGACGACTACGGTGGTGGCGGCACTTATTACACTAGAGTTGAAATGTTTGACGTTTGCGATAATCGCGAAATGACGACGTGGAAAACCGCACGTCGTTTGCTCGTGTACTATCGTAAATTGTAATATTACAATATTTATTATTATATTCGAATATTGTAATTGAATAATAATTACAATACCTATCACGCTAACGTAACGCGTATTGCAATCGATAAACCGTAAAAATAAATGCGGCGCATAAACGATGCACATTATATGAGCCGTTGTTGTTCGCACGATGGCGTATTAAGCGTTCGGGATTTTTTTTTTCAGAAATGTTTGAAGATTTTTATATGCCACCAACATATTATATGTAATACGACAATGTAGTAAATGTTCTAGAACATCTTGAGGTAGGTACGCGTACCCCCTTGAAGGTGTGCCAGATGATCTCAGAGGGTACGCAGAAGAAAAGAACGTTAATGGTGAAAAACGCAGTTAGATGTAAGACGCCGCTTATAAGACTCACAGATATAAGGTTCAGTCGCTTATTAAACTAGGGTGACCAAATTTAAAAAAATAAAATACAGGACAGCAATACATTTTATCTGTAATATTTTTAAATTAATAAGTGTTTAGTATTTATTATATATATATATATATTTTTTTTTTTTGTTTTTAATCGTGAAAAATATAATTTTTAACTATAAAAGATTAAAATTAAACACACAAAAAAATTATTTTGAAAAACATAAAATAACATACCTAATTAAATTAAATTAATACTTTTCAAAATTTCCTCAAATCCGAGTATACTTTACTTTAAAAAAAAAATTCTTTAATTCATTTTGATAACGATTGTTTTGACATTTATTCACTATTTAATGTTTCATATTTTGCTGAAGAACTAATTAAGTTTAACAATTTGGGATATTCTAAAAGAAATGTATGAAATTCAATACACGACAAATCTTTAAAATGTTGTTTTACGATTATAATTATTGATCTAATGGTGTTCACAAGAAATATACGTATAACTTATATGTAATAAGTTATTTGTATACCTAATAACAATAATACGTGTTACGAATTTTTTTTTTGCCTGAATTTTAAATTATTGATAAGCACGGTATTAAAGTTAAAAGCGAAACAAAAAAGGGGCTATCAATATTGTGTATTCGGTTGATGGAAGAAGTAAAACACTGTTGAGAGGTCAAAGGTTGCGTGGATGAAAAAAAAAGGTTGAAAACGCTGTTCAGTAAATCTTCTAGAACAGCGTTTTCGAGGGATTTCGTACCACGAGTACGGCCAGCAAGTTAACTCCGAACCACCCACATAGAACACGGCCCGCGATGGTTGGAGTTTTCATCGAGCAGAAAAATATTATTAAGTACGTACAAATGGGGTGGGCCCCGTTATCGAGTAATATAAGCATTTTATCGTTATCACTGTACATTATTATACTTATTAGTTATACTATAATGTTAACAATATTTTATACACGACTACTCGAGAAATAGATTTCTCCTACATGCATGCAGTAAGTATTTCGACGGTTAATCATACATGAAAAGCAGTGGTTCTCAAACTTTTTCGATTTATGTCACCTTAAGCCACCACAGAATTAAACATTGCGTCCCTCTAACATGGAAATATTAATAGTCATATTTTAGAAATATTACTTTATTAAAAAAATAATAAATACAGAACGCAGAAAAATAATAAGTATACTTTTTATTTTAGACGGAGGATATAATATAACATAGTTGGAGGCAATAATATGATTTAATTCAGATAAATTAATTATTTTCTTATCATTTTTTTGTTTTTGTTTTTCCGTGAAGGTTTTGTGTCACCTTTACGATGGTTCCGTACATCGCGTGACCATTGTCACCCCGGTCGAGGACTACAACTGTAGGTATAAGATCATGGCTATATATTATAAATATAATAAATCATTTTGGTTTCCATCGAGTTTTTCGAAACTGTGTGGTGCGAAGAGTAGCCGCATATACGGAAAAATTCTATAATATCTATACAAAATCGTTTGGCACGAACAATTATTATTATACAATGGTAGGTATAATATACGTATATAATATATCGTATCATATTTTCTCTCCGAAATGTCTTTGTGTATAGGATAGTCCCTAAAACGGTAAATATTAATAATAACAAATGACTACCAAAGAGAAAGATTTACAGGTTTTATTTTTTTCTATCCATTGAGATTTTTATTTTTATTTGCTCATCGAATCACCCGCACCGTATTATACACGCAGCAGGATAATATATATATTTCGAACATTACCTGAACAATAATATTATATACATTATAATATGCTCTTACTTGGGTTGCATTTGCGAACACTATACACACACACCATATATTATCTTATATTATTATACGTATTGCGTCGTACAATAGTATTTGACGTTTTTGACCTACCGTGTAGCGTATTATATTAGACAAAATCGAATTCGTTTGGAGAAAACGTTACGTCCGTAATGTTAACGTTTCACACTAAATAATATCCGTATTCTAGATATATATATATATATATATATATACTATAAACGCATATATACTAGATATAATGTGATTCGACAGTGGTTTCTGGGATCGTATTGCATTCTCCCGTTCGTATATGCGCCAAAACTAAACGAATAAGCGTTTCTGTGTATATATGTGCGTGTACATACTGCTCACTTCATCTAATATATCATTCTTTAACCTTCTTCAAGGGGTCTTCAACCTTTTTTTTTCACGGAGGGCTATATTTTAAATTTGCTTAGGAATCGCGAGCCAAAATAACTTAGGGATGCATAGATTGAACATTCAATCGAGGATGCATAAGAACTATTTTCTGACATTTAAAATTGTGTATTTCATTTTAATATAGTTGTAAAAAACAACACCTGAAAAAAACAAATGTAGTCTATAATTTATAGTTTAATAAATTTATTTTTGAATAGGAAATTAATAATTTGAAAATTTTTATAATATTTTCCAAATATATATTAGTTTGGCGGGCCAGTTAAAAAAGCTTGACGGTCAAATATTAATTTGACTTGTTATCATTATTTACAATATTATCCATGACAATTGTTGTCATGGATATGAAACGACTGAAAAATTATTCAAAGAACTCAATGAAACTGAACAAGCAAGGGTTTCATTAATATTATAACTTTATGTTTTTTTTTAATTTAATTTTTAAAACAGTCTTAATGGATTAACACTGTTGGCTATCCACAAAGAAGTTCCAGTTGATCCCGAAATAGTACTTTATGTACTAGCCCAAAAATCAAGGAAAATCCTTATAATTTTGTAAAACTATACTAGGTACATTATATATTTATAATGTATGTATAAGAAAAAGAATGTGGTGGCTTATACTCGTAGTCTCCACGGCTCACTTTTTAATGAATTTTCATATAAAAAGTCTTGAAGAGTCTGCATAACTGCGGTACACGCATTGATATTGAACACCATATTTCAAAAAAAAAAAAAATAATAATAATAAACTGTATCGGTCCGAACCCATTTTCTTTACGAGAAAATTAGAAGAAGAAAAAAACGTATACATATCTGCGTAACCTTTATCATGTCCAAAACGTTCCGAAAGTTATTACGATACGGACGAGCGTACCGATATATACGCACATAATATAATATAGGGGTAATATTATATTACTGTACGCAGTATGTATTATGTACTATATTATTGTATTATTATTATTATGATACTCGCCGCACGTACTTACTTTTACACTACAACAATATCCTGTATAGTGCGCATCAGGGATCGTGTAAACACTGTACGTGTACAACAAAATGGCATTATCTCATTACGATCGAACACGGATTTGTCCTCTCATCCACTGCGCGGCATAACCGACTCTCTCGACTCGGGACGAAATCCCATTGTCCTGTTGTCATCGCACCCTCGCGCGCACGCACACGAACACACATATCATGTACTCACACATACGACGTACACACACGTCTGTACCGTATTATGTACTATAACCAAAAGAGACAAACCGATTTGGATCGCATTTTGCTTAGAAGGGTTGCGCGTACTTTGACCCTCGCCGAAATCAAATCATTTTCCACTTAGACGAGTCCTAATGGTTGTCAGACGGTATATTAATTGGATTTTTGTTGCGTTTTTTTTTCGCCTATAGTGTTAGATTTCCATTAAAAACATTAAAAACACGTCCATAATTGAATTGTTCATCCGATGTTTGTAATTGCATTAAATATGATAAATTAATAGTTTCTTTCCAACAGTCTAATTAATTCCTGGATGTTCTAAGCCTTCTGTTCAATCACAGGAATGAAATATACAGTGTCATCGAGATGATAGATTTACTGCAGTGAAAGCCTTTATGCGAATCTGCATAAATTACGATTTAAAAAGCAGATGCTATTAGCACGAGAAGAAGCGAAATCGTTCGTCATGTTCCTGCGATGTTGTGTATTAATTTCATGCTGTAATGGATAAAAAAAGTTTTACCAAAAATGTGTCTTATGTAAGAGATTGAAAATGTACATGTAAATTGAACATGTTGAGTGAATTAGTATACAAAGTAAGTCAGAGATTGATGAATGCGCATAGGATGTTATGTGATAACTGATAATAAATATGTTCTATGCGAGTCAACTGTTTACTGTTCCGTACCAATAAAATTAAATGCGTGTGAAACTACAAATGATGCATTTATGAACTAACTCAAAATAATATGTGGAAAATATCGCAGAAAACAGAAGTGAACAATATTTTCACATAACACACTTGTAATTACATACATTAGTAATAATAATATACCAATACTTCAAACGGTTGTCCAAAACACTTATGTTTTTGATATCCTGGTTTTAATAAAGTCTAAACAGTAAAACACGATTCAAATCCGAATTTCAATAAACTATTGCCGTAAACATAAATCATCACAAAAAGCGTAAACAATTGTTTTTAACGATAATTTATCATCGTAGAATATTTATCTATTTCGCTGGCCAAAAACTATAATTATTTCACCAGCTCGTTATTTGTCCTAATAGCTGGTATATTTCACACTTACTACACTGGAATCGCGTGTATTTTTTTTAATCAAAAGATTATATTAAAATTTGACATTTTTGTTGTACTGTAGCTAATGGCGTGTACTTCAAACCATAGTTGGGATAATGCTTTATGGAAACTATAGAATATATTTTCGAACAGTCAAGTGACCTCAAAAAATGTAATTAAGTGCGGAATAGACGACAGAACGCATTCTATAGTTAAGAATTGAAGATTTACAGTGTAGTTATGAGATCAATATATTTTTTCACAATGCAGGAAGGGCTGAATTTTTTTTTTTAAAAAATTCAAAACTAATTTTCCCAGTGGCGGATTTTCAACATTTCCTTGGGGAGTCCTGAGAAGTTATATACATTTCTAACCCATACCACATGGAATACAAACCGTATAATAAACAGCCATCGTCCGTCGATCATTGTTATTATGATAAAATTGAAATAAAATTATTTATATATAAGATTATAACGGCGTCTAGGAGGTAGTCCAGACCTCATGAACCTCAACCGTAAATCCGCTATTGAATGTTTCTATACTATTGTACTAATGCTTTGATAACATCCGTATGATTGTGTGCGAATTTTAATACGGCACATTTTTTTCTTTTTTTTGTTCTTTATTTGATTTAAACAATCTATACAAATTATGTATAATAAGCTTAAGTGTTAACAATAAAGGTTACAGCCAGAAGACATGAAGGAGAAGCCACCCACTGGCGACACTCCAGAATTATGGCACATACATTTGAAATATTTATTATGGATAAATCTAATTTTGCTTTGATCATTGTTCATTATTCCAGACTTGATTACATAAAAAATTTGATACTTAAGCCGTCCAATTTGAATAATCATGTTTATAGTAAAATATAAATAGATAAATAACTAGCTCTCATTACCCGGTATTTCCCGGAGCTTGACTTGCTAGTACTGCCCAGTAATATGAATTATGAATGTATAATACATAGTTTCAACAGTTACAGCTAACTGATTTTTTCCACTTTTATCCTTTTTACCCATTTAATACCGCATCAGAGGTTGAATTTTCAAAATTCAATGAGTGTTTATATATCATAAAACGAAACTATAAACTAAATTTCACACTCATAACTTTGGCGGCTAAGTGATGTTTTTTATTTTTATCGAATTTTCAAAAAAAATTCTCTTACACTACGATATTAGCTAGGTATTTTATTGTTATTCTGAATGTCATAGCGACAGGCAACATTTACTGGGTGCTTTAAATTCAAAATACCGCCTAAAATACTACCTTGGTAATCAGTAGGTGAAAAAAATTATGCATTTGAGCCTAGAGGTGGTAGAGCTCAAACTGCCATCGAACCTAAAAAATGAGGAATTATTTTTTAGCGGATACCTACGTCATATTTTATAGGTATCTGTATGCAAAATGTCAACCTAACCATACTATGTTTGATCATCATTAATCGTTGAAAAATCTTGTTTGTGCCATTTAAAATGTGTGACATGATGCGGTCTATAATGTGTCACTCTATGGTCTATGAGTTGAGAACCTGCGGCTCACTAACATGCAATATGTGGCTCTTTGGAAAATGCATCAATAATACATACCGAGACCCGTAAAACATGAACTATTATACTCTTATATTATCGTTATTATAAATATTTTTGAACTATAACTGAAAAGTTTTTCAAACCTGTCCGGCTCTCATGACATCATGGTTAAGTTACTTTCTAAAATAAAAAAAATAAAAAAATGGCTCTCTTTCCTACAAAAAGGTTCCTGACCCTTGGTCTACACGTATACGTGTCTTCGCACTTATATTATAATATGTACCTACTTGCAGCAGTGTATGCGCGGGTGGGTGCGCGTTGTGGTAATAATAATTTCGTATTATTACAATATTAAATTACTCGTATGTAACGCTCGTGCGTTTATCGCGGTCGACGAGCCCGTGGCTTCGTGATGCGAACCGCAATCCCGCGGACATCAGTGCGCATCACGGCATTCGCGGCGCACACAAAAAGACACTTACTACGATAACAATATACGCTGAAACCGTATCGCGGACGTCCATCGTTCAGATGAAGTCGATTACGAGCTTTTATTTTTATTTATTTTTTTCGTCTTTATTCTTTTTCATGTCGCCGTTCCTGTGCAGCAGCTGTCTCCTTATACTGCACGCCACCGGTATAGCGCGTTTATATATTATAATATATTATAATAACGTGGCGTCGGCTTCCTTTTTCCTTTTTTTTGTTTTTTGCGTTTTCTATTTTTTATTTTGTATTTCCGCTCATTTGGTCGTCGAGCCGATGATAATATCGCACACGAGACCGCGCGACGACGAAGATCGCCGCCTATATATTTGCACCACACCGTTGACAATCCGTGTCGTGTACAAACGTCCTGTACACGCACGCTCATATTATATGCACACGCACACGCACACACACACAAACACACATGCACTTGCATGCGGGGGTATTTTTTTCAACCTTTTTCTTATCACGACCTCCTCGCCCCCCCCCCCATTTATTTACTTTTGTAATGCGACTCCTTCAAAAATTTGATTTTATTCATAAAAAAATAGTAAGTGTTAAGTTAATAGGAAATATTAAATTAATTTTAAAATATAGTTGTTTTTATTGATATATTCAGGTACTGTTGAATAAATACAATACAATAAATTATATAAAAATAAATAAATAAAATTGAAAACAAAGGAAAATGGTTTGTTATTCACATTAGAAAACTTGAGCTTGAGCTTTTGAGATTATAGATTTTATATTAGAGAAGACTGCTACTTTTAAGCAGGATATCACATTATATATTTTGTCCGATTTATTTGTTTTTTTATCACTGTAAGGGTTGTGAATGCTGTTTTACATGGTTTATGCTATTTGGTTGGTATATGTTATCCGTTTATCGTATACCAAACAAATAATTAACAATATTATATAAAATGTTACAATTAAAACCATTTCGTTCGTGCACTTCTTCTGCATCACGGGGCAAGGGAGCGCTTCCACGACGTAACGAAACAATGAACAAAAACAAAAATCAAAGGCGAGCGTTATTTACACGCGCAGCCGTTCCGTTACGCATATACACGTAGGATAATATTATAGGAATACCGTATACGTACACGGGTCATATCACGAACGGCGCATTGTTTCACCGTATATATTATACTTATACTTGTTGTATGCAAGGCAAGTGATATCTATCTCTCTCACTTGAAAATCGTGACTTACGACTTCCGTGGAATATATCGTGTGTGCGATTAATGTACACACGCTTTAATTGCCTCCTGTCACCCGATTACAAAAGCACGCCCACGCACACACACACACACACACACGTACGCACGCACGCACGCACACACGCACACGACATATATTATATATACAAACGAGACTGTATAACATTGCAGTGTGTGTATACAATTAATAATGACGTCTACCTGACGTGTCCGAAGCCCGTGACGGTGGCGTTGACGGCAGAGGAAAATGTGCGAGTGCGTGTATGATAATAATATGGTGGCGAGTGACCGACGGACGTCCGCTGATAACGCGAGGGCGATTGAAATATTATAACCGACCGGAAAAAGTAATAAATCTTTGCGCACCTCTGCCCCGGATATCCAACCTGTTGGGCGCGAAAAAAAATCCTGTGGACACGCGTTGCAGTTTTCTGATCACATTGTCCGGGCATCAATGCACCTGCTACTCGGTGCCCATGCTCCTTCTGCTACTGCAGGACTTCCGTCTCGGTGCACATCCAACGTCATATTGCTGTGCATTGTGCATGAGTAATATTTTAACGAGATTGTTGCACCTTTTGCAGCAATCCTGAAAGGTTTCGGTATCGATTGTTATCCGATGCGTTCGTAAATGATTCACCAATATTATAAACCCAGGAAATCATTTTAATAAAGCGACTAAAACATAATATTGTGTACTTGTGTGTCACCGGTTTATGATATGACTGTAAAAAATAATTTTGATGACATTAAGTCAAAAATAATTTGTAGTTTTTATTCCTGTGTGTGTGTGTGTGTAAACTGATGATAATATTACAACAAACAATCATGACCTATAGTTAATATAATTATGAAAATAAAAATACACTTCGCGGTTAAATCAATACATGCAAATAATTCGAAAGAGACCCACTTAAAATCTTAGTTCAAAAATATCATATTCGGCATAGAAAAAAAAAATCGTTAAAAATAGAATATTCTTGTTACCGAATAAAAGTTGAATTTATAAATTATGTTTCTCTAATTTTTACTCTTCACTGTAGCTGTTTCAAAACTTATGTAAATACACCTAGAAATTTTTACAAACTGGAAAGCATCCACGCAGTAGAAACATTCGGCAATCGCGTATACAGTTATTATAGAGAATAAAATACAATATACAATGTTTTGCCAAAAATTCGTGTCCCGACAACCGGACAACATTGACATTTATTTCTTGCATTTCAGCGTATAACATTCCGACTACAAACATGATTAATTGAACGCTAGTTCCTTTTTTATGGGAGAAATATGTTAGGAAATTTTACGTGGATAATATAACAATTATGTACATACATATTATGTTTGGCGTTTGACCAAAGGCCATTAATCAAACAGCAGCGCATCTTAAGATATAATTTTAAAACAAGATAAACAGTTAGAAAAACGTTAAAAAACATATTATTATTGATTCAAGTGTGTCAAGAGTTCGTTTATAATAATTTATTTATTAGCTTATCTGTTACGACCAGTTATTGTATGTATGATATCGTAGTGTAGTACTTATAATACGCAACACGGCGAACGATTTACAAGACCGTGAGAAAAAACTCGCATTCGCCGATCTCGTTTTTCTCGTTGATTCACGAGGATATAGCTGTTATCGATATAGTGATACATTTATAGTATCGTGAAAACGTTTCCGAACGGTCCATGTCTCGGTGCACATAATTCCGGCGATACAGCGATGCAGTGAAGTCGGTGGGACAACCACGGTACCCAATAGGCCAGGGGTCGCCAACCATTTTAAACAAGTGAGCTACATTCAAAATTTTTACCAGTCCCTGGTAATCGACATCCAAAATAATTGATAACTTAGGTCTTAAAAATTTGTTTGAAGAGCATAAAAAAAAAAGTGTTAGCTCCAAAGAATAATAATTTATTGTTTCTTCATAATAATAATGATGTATACATTATCCGATTGGATTATTTATGACGCGATCGACCAATAATGGTACAATTAATTTTTATAACGATCGACCTATATGTCTAGAAAGATCGACCAGTCGGTCGCGATCTATTGGTTGGCGACCCCTGCAATAGGCAGTAGCAATATAAATAAGCCACAGGTGTAGGCTTGGGGTGCTCAAATCTCTCTTCCCTACATGGACTATACAATTGTAACAGTTTAACCAATATTTACCGACTATTACCCTGTCACTGGAATATGATTTATAAGATACATGATATTTCTGATCGTCGTTCTAAAATATTGTATTCTGAAATCAGAATAATATGATAAATGTGGTGTAGCTTGGTAATGTTTTACGTTCTTTCATAAAATAGTTAAAATGTCTCAAAATAAAATAAATAAATGTTCGTGCTATTCTTAAATCTAAGACTAAAGATATGGAAAATTTTAAACTTTCTTTGGTATATAAAGAACGGTATAAGTGTAATGGTTTGAAAACGTAAACCTAAAATATTTCATCATATGGCATTTTCATATCAAATAAAATTGTGAAAAGAGCCAAATGCTCTTCTATAATAGCAGATAAAAGCATTGACATTTCAGTAAAAGAACAATTAACTTTATTTATCAGATATGTCACTGGTACAGAGAAAAATATCTCTAGGATATACTTAGAGAACGGTTTTTAAAGTATATAGAAATTGATAGTTTATCAAAAAAGGATAGGGTATCTCTTTAATTTTAAATGATAAATATCCTCTGCTGTTACTGATTTGTGTTTCAAAAATGTGCATTATTTAATTTAGGTATTCTAAATATATCGTAGGTACATAATATTTTTTTTTATAGATTCCTATTTAAATCAGTATTTAAGTATAGTTATTTAATTATAATTATCCATTAAATATGTATATATCTATCTTCTGTGGTCATTTTAATGTTTTAATTACACGGACAAAGTTCTTGTAGTTCTAGATGATACATTCGACATGACTTATAATAACTACAAATACAACAAAACATTGTATAATTGATAAAAAGAACCCCCTTTCTCGCTTTGAAAATACCAGAGAACGCCCCTGGTATGTGAGATTGGTGATGGTAGGACCTCGTCCACGGATAATGTACGACAGCGGTTCCTTAACATTTTTAGAGGTGATGCCCTTTTTTGGATAAATTTTCATCACAGTGCTCCACATGAGTACCAGTCCAGTGGCATCAGAGAAGGGGGCAATAATTACCCCCCTCAGATATAACAAAAGTATAACTTTGGCCCCAACGACCCCAACCGGTATGCAATCGCAAATTACGTTTAATTTATACGTTTACGTTTTCGAAATTGGACTCATTTTCATGGATATGCATTATAATACCTATATTATTACTTTTGAATATAACACGTATAAAGTAAATATGTTTTATGTTTTTTATTTTCAATATATATACATAAATATATAAATATGATTTATATATATTTATATTATTCTATAGTTAATTATAATAATGCATTTATATAGTTCTTATAATATTATAGTATAACACCTATATCAACATTAAAATAGTAAAATATTATGAGAAAGGTTTTGTGTTATCAATCACAAATAAATACGAAATGGTTAGTTTTTTTATGTTTGCTCTCTCCTTCCTCATGACAAATAGTTCGTGCGCCATTGATGTACCACAGATCACAGTAAGGACTTGCATTATGTGCATAATAAACGAACACTGTAGTTCATTTAACTTTAGTTTTATTTTCATGTGGGATGCAGTGCTCCTCGAATAAGCTCGTGGTGCTCTTGGGGCACCGGGGTGCACAGTTTGGGAACCGCTGATTTACGATACATATATATATATATAGGAACGACGGATGACGTGGTGGTATATGCATATTATTGTAATAATATATACCGCGGTGGCAGCCGCGGCGAGAGAGGTTTTCCGCAGACGTGTCCGATATGATAGATGACCGTTGGAGCCGATAGTAGTGCGGCGGGGGTGCCGGCGGCGGCGTTTGATGAAGACGGATGACCAACGACGACGACGACGACGACGACGACGAGGTATTGTACATGAACGATGTTGCTGCGCAATAACGGCCCGCGCGTAGCAGCCCCTGCATAGTGACAGCGCACGGTGAACCAACAAACTGAACAAACAATTATTACAATATACATAATAATAATAATAATATAATCATCGTCGTTGAGCGCGCGCGCACTAGTCGGCTCGTTGCGCGTGTAAGCCGCGCGGCCACGGGAGACGCGCGCGCCGCCAAAGGCAACGGGTCGGCGGACGGGCTGGGTGTGCTCACAGCTCATTATAATTCCCGTACACCACGGGGAAGCTTCATCAATCCACGTCGAAGTCGTCGTCGTCATCGTCGTCATATAGCGGTGGCCGCCGCCGCCAGAGGGCTCGACCTGCCAGTCATATGTACACTGTATGCGTGGCGTACATCATATATATATTTATAGGTACGTAGTTGTGTGCCATGGAGTGTGGGTATGCGTACAAAGTTCTTTCTCCCTTTTCCAACCCCCCCCCCTCCTCTTTCCCCATCGTTACACACCATCGATTCAATCCCCGTCACTCTTTAGCTATACACGTACTACCTCCCCCACCCTCTACCCTCTCCCACCGCGACTTCGTCGCGCACTCAATATAAATCATTTACCATCTTTCAGGAGCCATCATCATCATCCATCATCTCTACGCCGTCGCGTTCCCTATGATATATATGCCCTTCCCCCCTGTCGACAAAAACCCGCGGCAACCCCGTGCAGAGTGCGTCAGCCCGAGGTGTCGAACCCTTTCCTCAGCACCACCATCGCGCAATCCGCGTGCACTTACACGGCCTCTCCGCACCCCTCCAACCATCGGACGTATCGGACACCCGGTAAATGTTGGTTTGTTTGCTGTATAAATATATATAAGTATACACAGTGTGAGAGCGCGCTTTGTATAATGATCGGATGTATTATATAAACCGGGTTCAATCGTGCTTATAAAGAAGTCAAAAACCGTCGAAAGCCATAGTCGTCGATCAATCATTCGTCGCGGCACGTCATGACGACGACGGCAACGACGACGACGACAATGATGATGATGAAAAGTGGTAATCAATCGATCGCGGAAACTGTCGGGATGATTATACGCGCGCGCCACAATCCTTTTGCCTCGGCCGGGAAGTAATATGATAACCGGCATCACGTCGCGTTTGCACTCTCTGCTCGTCGAGGCTTTTTGGAATGGTTAATATTATTTTATTCTTACAGCCGTGAAGCGTATCGCGTATTAACGGTGATGTGGCCAAAGGGAATTTAAAGTGATTACCCCAACACCACGCAAATTAATGAAAAAAAATAAAAATAAAATAAAACAACCCGTGTTTTTAACCATAGAAATAATGTCCTGAACGTCATGTCACCGGGTCTCCCGTGAAAATACTTCCTTCGAAAATCCTGCCCACGTCACTGTTTTCGTACGGTCAAATGTTGTTTGCGATTATTGTAAACGCGTGTTTCACGCCATTGCTATAGGCGTAATAATATTAATATATTATCGACGTGAACGCGTGGTTGCTCTCTGAAGCAGGGGGTCGACTTGGTAGTGATTTATCGACTCGGTCGTCAAACTGTACGTAATATCATAATATAGGCCATCGAAGAAAAATAAAATTATTTATCGATTATTGATCGACGAGAAAAACAAAACAACGCGTGTACGTCCGGAATGGGCGAGCAGGGGAAAAAAAACAAAAAAAAAAACTTTCACGTTTTCTAGGTAACTTGATATGTTTTCGTCTTACTACTTTGAACTTGAACCAAAGAATAGAGGGGGGCAGGTGGTAACAACAACAACCGTCGAGCCTCCGCGACAGGGATGCTTATGAAGAAGTATTTATAAAATATAGCACTATATGATAATGTTTATATTATTCCCAAGGGGACCGAATCCAAGGTACATATAAGTATACTATATCCGATGCTATCGCTGCCATTTCTGCCCGCGCTTGTTACGTATTTAAAACCAATCTATTTTTCACTATTTTTTTTTTTTTTGTTTTTTTATATAAATAATTTTCTTATAAATACATTAAATATATATAAAAAGAATACATTTATTCTTCAAAACCTAAGCTTGTCATGGTATACAGAGTTACACTCAAATTGTTTAGTAAAGTAAAAGAAATAATGACTTATACAGTAAATATACATAATTGTGTTACAATAAATATTAGATTCACATTGAAAAGAACATAATTAGGTATTATATGTACAATATAAAAAATATCGACTGATTATATGTTACCATACTTCAAGTTATTTAATTAATAGTGTGCACAACTAGCAACGAACAAAATGATTAACTAAATAAACATCAATAATGCAGACACTTATTTATGTACCTATGCTACGAAGTTGATAATATTGTGAAACAATAATCCACTTGTTAACTTCCTTTCTCCCATTTAACAAATCATAATTAACATTTTTTTATATATATGTATTATATAGTATGTATAAAATTGACATATCATTGAAAAATTTTAGACCCAAATAGTCGCAAATGATATTCCTGTACACGTTACCTTCTGCGTGTGACTTAAACGCATTTAACATTATAATGTAACTGCCCTGCGCCGCTGCCGTCACGGATGGGTGCCCGTCGGTAATGGTATAATACATATATATAGTCTTCGATTGTGGTGACGCGGTGGTGTGGGGGTGCTACATCTCCGCGATGACGGCTAAAAAGACTATACACATTATATTTACATTATTATTATTATACACATTATACGCAGTGCACGCGGTGGCAATCGCTTGCAATGACTTTCACGTGCTTACCCGGTCGACCGACGGTCGGGAGGGAAAAAATATAATAATAATATAAATATATATTATGAAGCGCGTGTGCTCTCGTGTTTGTTTGGACAGCTCGTTTCCGGATCCACACGGCCCATCGTTGTCGTCGTAGTCCGGAACAATAATCATAATAATAATAATAATAATACTCGTAATAATAATGAGCGCATCGGCGTGCTTTGTGCGCGCGTGTATATCATTATAGTTTTCGGCACTTTTAATGTACTGTTGCTACAGTTGTACGTTGCTGCAGGAACGACCTCAGAGCACAGACCGGTCGACCGTGAATTCGAATGAGAGCCAATATATCACACTCACACACGCACTCGCGCATATAAATTTATACGTATATTAACGCGTTCAACGGGCACGCATTGTCGTCGTAATTTTATTATTATTTTTTTTTCCTCTTCTTCCTCTCGTCCTGCGCTCGGTGCTCCGTCCTGCATAAGTGACACGGCGTAAAAACGATTGTAATCGTACGAAAGGAACGAATTTGACAGGAAAATTACTATCATATACCGCTATTGTTCATCTGACGTGTGTGCACAATTATAATCACGCGACGATGTGTACCTAGGTGGAAACTAATATATTATCTCATTATGCAGGCACAGAGATTATAATACGCGAACACGTATTTATTAAATTCGTTCTGGAAACCCAATCGGGTTAGGTAAACGTTCGTGTAAAAAGGACCGAGGGAAATTGAAATTATATTCAAAAGAATATAATTAATGCAAATATTCAACAAACGGCTTGATTGAAAAACAATTTTATTCTATTCTACAATAATAACTGATATAATATACGTATCTCGTATACAATATTATATTATAGATTATGAAATATCATAGTACTTTAAATGTATTATATAATACTTGATATGCTCTATAGGTATAGTTCAAACTCGTCACTATGTTTATTGATTTCTTATGGAAATTTTAAAATATTGATTTTATATTATATTACGTTTAAATTTTATGGTAATGTAAAATAATATTAATTTATACTAATATTCATGTAAGTATAGTAAATAAACATAGCAATTAATTTTTACTTGACGACTGAAGTTCTTAAATCCGTCCAATATATGAGATTATAATATGATAAATAATGAATGTTAATGTTAGTCAATTTATATGTTAACGTAAGAACTCCTGGGCCCTCACACTAGTATTCTCAGTGGGTCCCAGACTCCCAGTATTTCATTATATGTAATTTAATAAAATAAATAAATAATAAAAATAAAATGAATACACACAATAATAACTTATTGATATCTTATATGGTTTTTATTTGTATTTTGTTAGTAGCAATTAAGTTGTACCTCAATATTGGTCATAGTCACCTTGGCTTTGAATAAAGTGATTTAATATTTTGATTAGTAGCAGTCATAAGTCGCTTGAAAATATAATTTTAACACCAGATAATACTTAATATTATATAGTAGGTATCGCGATAGTGAAGATTGTGCAATGAAATACTAATGAAAATTAAAAGTGAAATTTTAAGAATATTATTGACAAGAGTACAATTGATATGTTTAGAAATTATTATGATCTATAAAAATATTACATGGACTAGAGTACTAGATGTTTAAATCAATATCTATATGCGATAGTACTCGTGTGGCGAGTGACCATAGCCGACTCATTCGTTATTAATATTATCGGTTTTTGCGGGGTTCCGAGACTTCAAGTCGACAAATTATTATATGATGGTTTGACGCTTCGCTGACTCAATAAAACGTGATTTTTATTTTATTTTATTAATCATTAAATCAATGAAAAGCATGGTGCAAGTCAATGTACTTAAGTGCTATTTTACTGTCCATATTATAATAACTTGCGATATCTCATATCCTGTCGGCCAATACGTGTACATATGTTCGATAATGAAATTATGACATCCGTATTTTATTGATGTTTTAACGAATTCATTTTTTTTTTATATATATAACTACATCACACGGAATAACATTATAATAATTATACGATAAATAAATAAACTACTGCGCGTAACCATTCGCATATAATTATAAAATTTATAATATATCGTAATACTCGGCTTAATGTTTAATATTAAACCGAGTGTTACAACTTTGACGTCCATGGTTAAGTACAAATATAGTTTTATATAAGTATAGTTGTTTGATGTGTAAATTAATATTTCTTGTTATTCGTTTTATTTTGTTCAGCGAATGTTGCAAAAAATCCTATAGGTATCATATAGTATTATATTTCCGAGTAACATGAAAACAATATAAAAGTAAAAAGAAAACAGTTATTATACTTGTACATAAATTATGTACATTTTATACCCATATATCGTTTTAATTAAATTTATAGCCTATTAATTGGATGGAATACGCTTTTATTCAAACTTGATTCGTACACTGTTAGCTGCAGTGTATATACTGTGTAACTGTGTATTATACACACATAAATCTGTTTTTATTTATCGAAACTGGTCGTGGTTTAATGGTATATAAAATAGTGTGTAAAACATAGCGGCTACGACTAGTATATATTATACTTACTATCTATAAACTTTGTAGCAAAATCGAAATCAACAGGAGAAAACACTAATAGTCACCTCTAATTACACATATGTGACATAGTCGTGAAAACAACATACATTTACTCGTATATATATATATATAAATCTACAGTACACGTCGTACTTGTGTGTGTGTGTGCATGTGCGCGCGTTTCGTATAATTTACGGTTATTACCGTTTTTAATATATATTTACTTTTAAGTCCAACGATAAGTATCACTTTGGCGCACATAAATATAAAAATGAAAAAAAAAAAAAAGGCGCGATTATCTTATTCGCCGTGATGGTTAATGATGTAAGCGAGTTGCGTAAAATCTAGATAAAAGCGCCTCCTATTATAATATAATATACTCGTACCGCAACCGCGTGTAATATAATATTATAATATACGCGTAAATTAATCTAGTTTATGCGCCCAATAACGCGAACATTGAATACGAAACCTATTAAGAATCGCCCAACGCTCGTATATGTGTATACGTATATATACAGTAATCCGGATTTCGAACTGGGCCATAATTTAAATCTTAAAGCCGACTAATGTACTGGAAGCAATAATAATTTATACGTGTGTACCCCGTACCTATATATACATGTATATAATAGGTGTATATGTAATAATAAGCCGCCGCGAGTATCGCCGTCACATAATTTTCATAACCTAACCATACACGATGGTAATCGCACCTATATGTACGCACAAATATTTTAATTTACGACAGATTGTTTACTGGGGAAAAGTGTACGCATATATCAATTTAATATACTACAATCGCACTTCTTTAACTCGAAATCATCAATACCTCCAACTATTTCCCCGATCTCTAGAATTTCCAATTCAAACAATGCGAAACAATCTTGTTTTACTAGAATATTTTCGTGAATAACTCGATGTTTAGATTTTTATAATTATGTGAGGCAAGATGTAAATATTCATTTCGATGACTATATCAATATGGACAACGACTTAAAAGTGTGCGGACATTTATCAGATTCAGACATTTTGTCATCTGTTTAAGACGTACTCAACCATCGGATGAAGAAAAACAACAAGAATGTATTGAACCCCCTATTCCAACGATTACACAATTACAGATGCATTAAATCGAATTGAGATGATTTGTCGAAAACAAACCAGAGGTCAGGGATGAACTTTCGAAGTTTTAAATAAAATAGAACAGTTATGCTGTAATTATCAGCAATACTCAAACAAAACTAAATACCTTTTTAAAATTATACATAATATAACATGGTGAATATTTCTAAACCTAACATAATATAATAAATACATAGGAATTAATATATTGTATGGTTTTAAAAATATAAATATTTGAAATTTTGTTTGGGTAACTCCATTTTGCCCTGTATTTACAAATACATTCCATTTTCTCTTACTTCCATCAAACCAAAAAAAAAAAAAAAAAAAATGAAAATCGGGTGACGTGGTGATACTTAGAAGAGTGTTTGAAACAATTCTGTAAAAAAAATTAGATATACACTATGTATATTATTAGAATTTAAAGTATAATATAGTTTTATTTTAAGAAAAACCATTTCGTTCATTATTTTTGGCGACCGATCTCCAAATTGAAAACCACTAGTTTACCGTATGATACTAAATTTATCACGGACTCCCCAATCAATCCTTTACCCCGACTAAAAACAAACCTAGGACTACTGCAGCAGAGTTATTACATTTATTATTATTATTTTATTTTTTTATTCAATTCTCCGACGCGTGATCCGCGAAAACGCAATGATTTGTTACGATCCTGCTGCTTATGGCCGTCCATTATGCGGCGCGCGGCCATATCTTCTCCGGAACTCGTTTTGCTCACTGCTGTGTCTTGAAACAAATGTACTGGAACGACTGCGCGACAACGTTTCCACCAGCGAGAGGGCTGTGCGCGCACGCGGACAGATTAATGGGGCAAAGTCGCGGGCGCGCGCGGATAAATGTGACACGATCTTATCACGTTATTTGTCACGCCACCGCCATATGTTTAAGTTTTGAAATTGTTTCGTGGGAGCAGTAGCAGCAGCAGCGACTCTGAAATAAAACGTATACATACATATATATATAATACACATAAGACGATAATAATGATATTATTAATTTTGAATATATTTATCGTTGTCTTGAGAAACGCAGTATGTTCATATTATATAGTTACATGCGCTGAAATATTACGTCATCATCCACCCGTTTGCAGACCAACTCGGTTCTCGGGACTTCTCGCGTAATGGATTGCGGCATTAATTTAAACGCAGGCGCGTGCGAACTTTCGCAGTGTCGTCGCCAGACGGATAAAACCTTGTGAGCGGTATATATACATCGCGGTGCACACGTGTCGCGGCTGACGTCACACGCCCTACAATTGTCGCGTTCCTGTTCACATATTATTATACAACCTCGCATTGCACCACAGTGAGTTTTTTATAATTATTTCCCGCCACAACCCGACGTCCGACGGCATGAGTACGGCAGGTACGGGCCATCCGGTATATGACGTGTATAAAAACATTCGTCCGGAACTGTGTAGGTACATAATATTATATATACACACACTGCATCTAGGGTGCTCGTAGAAATAAAATCCTGGAGGAAGGTTAGATTAAAGTCAAAACGTAGTGTTATAATAATACAGCACAATGGAAATTTTTTTTTTTCGTACAAGTGATGAAAAATTAATATTAACTAAAAAAAAAAATACCGGCTTTCATATGACTAACATAAAAACCAAAATAAATAAAAAAATATCTTCTGTGAACGAGCAACTATATAAGGAGCAAAAAATAAATTTAAATGTACATTAAGACTAGACAGTAGATAACAGATAAGAAAAGTGATTTTTTTTTTACTGTTAGTTACTCATCATTAATCAATAGTCAATAGTAATATATGCGTGGTACTTTTTTCGCCTAATAGTAATACAATACGTATAGTTTGAAATTTATGCACCCCCATGTTCCACACACGTTTATAATACAATATTATGACGACGATGATCGTTTCGTGAAAACAATGCCGATGCGACGTTCGATGGCCTGCAATGTTATTATTTTAATATTGCCCCCGTCGCGGTGTAGTTGTAACAATAATATAAAATCAAATTTTATCTTCTATCATACAGAAACGTTGCGTATTTTCCATGGTGCATTTAATATTATACTATATGGAAAAGTCATCAAATATTGGACGTATAGGGATAGAATGAAATGTTAAAAATCGTGTCCTCGAGCGTATACTCGTATACGGCAACGCAATGCAATATCATTTCCTGTGATGCAAGTGTGTTATTCTCGCATATATCTATGGCGAGTAACCCATCAATAGCGCATGTGTATCCTGATCGGCTAACGTTCCATTGAAAAGTCAGGTATCGATGTAAGTTGAAACGTATACTCGTGATGAGTCTGTCGATGGCGCGGTTGATGTTGTTCCTGGCCATATGGATTCCGGATTGATTTATCGTCCTTAACCTTTTGTTATAGATCTACGTAAAAATATAACGTATATTATGCGGAAACATCATGATTAGTTATTTGTATGTAATAGGGTTATGGCTGCAGGTGATATTTATATTCGTGTATTGTAAACTTGTAAACGATCTTATACAAAAGTCTTACCGCTGCACATTTTATCTACGAATTATAATATTTATTTAGCGCATATACCTTTTTCATCTGCAGGATTATACTTTTTGGTCATTACCATTATGCCCATTATATGATCCGATCATCTATTCGATAGTTTACCGGAGCGGAGTCTCGGAGTGATCGACTGCAGCGACGGCAAAGAGTTTTCACATTTTTCGAAAAAAAAAGTGTTCGGTGCATTTCCGCATTCATATTCGTTTTTCTCTCTTCATCTCCAGAGCCAAAATTAACGTATAAATAAACGTATTTTCACGCACCCACTTGTGTCGGCGGGGTTGTGCTAATAATGAATATTATTTTTCAGCTATAGAAATATCAGAACTAACCAGACCGCATACATATGCATACGTCATAATATTATATATTCATTTATATATTTAGGTATAATGCGTACGTCATGCGCACGTAATAACACACCACGTGGATCTGTTGGCGTGCTGTATCAATCACTTTGGACAGTCATGCTCGTGGTCCGAAAAAAAAAATGATTAATAACAATCTTTCCGTATACGTGTATACGGTACATATAGTATATATCTTATGAATGTGTGTACGACTACCGCAATAATATGCCGCGCATTGGTCTTCAGTGTGATGGATTCGGTCGACCGAAAAAGGTCCGACAACATTTGGGTGGCCAATAGCACGAATATATGTATCCATTTATATACGTATATAATATTTATTCGTGCTCCTTACGGGATAATTTATATAATATACGTATAATGGTATATTATGTAGTTTGTATATCGTATATATATATATATATATATGCGATGTAAAAAGAAATATTATATCACGCGCTCGGTGTGCGTGTGTGCGTATTTTAAATGATCGATGAATGCGCGAACGAATGAATGGCCGAATGAATGGAAGGGGAAAAAAACCAAGTTGCAGTATATCGATCGTGTTACGTTGGACCGCCACTAGTGTGTACCTTTTATCGAGGATATTTACAGTTAGGTGTCGAAAACTGTTTGACAGTTATTGGTAGTTTTGTGCAACCTCGTAAGTTATAGGGGAAAAAAAAAGAAGAAAAAACACGTACCGACCGAGTTTCAACCGTACACGCCCCACGTACGTTGGCAGTATATACGACATCATCAGCTGCTCACCTTTTATTATTATGGCTCACGTGTCGATTTGTTATTATATATTTCGCTTTATTTTCATTTCACGAAAATTCCCCTATCGCGAGAGGGTGGTAAAAAAAATCCGGCAAAACAGTAAAAAAAAAAAAACGTATAGTGGGTACTAGGTATATATAATATATATTACGAAACAAATCGCGTACAGCTGAAATCAGATAGGTGTTTTTTTTTTTTTTTTTGAACATTTTTTTTTGATCATCATAATATTATATATGATCTAGTTCCCTTTGAAATCGATTTGTATATGTTATTTTTTTTACGTGCCAAATAAAACGTGAACAAAACACGAAAACGTCTACGAACAGAATATTTTATTTTTACAAAAACACGTAGGTACGTCGAGCAAACACGAAATAAACGAAATAATGATAATATGCCGACAGCGAATTTGTTAATCTAACGTAGACGACCAAATACATAAATTAAACATTATAGTACAAAATGCAATCGAAACTGTACCGTTCAAGTGTTTAAAACAACGCAAAATGATGAAATATATTTCAAAATGTGAACGTTTATTTAAACATACAATAAAATAGATTACCTTCAAATATGCGTACAAACAAATTATTATCGGTTCGGTTTACTGTAGAATATAAGTCAATAATATGATTCTTTGAGTAAAAATTGTTTAGCTGGATATTTCATGCATTCAGTATAATATTATCTATGTAGGTGGCTCCCATGTTTTATGGTTTAACAGTACCTATATAGTTAAGTATTACTGGTTTTATGTTCGAAAAAAAATAATATTCATTAGCACGATAAATATTGTTCCGTGATAGTAGAATAATATTATAATTTATAACACATGCGTGGGACATTCTAATCTATAATCAGTAGGTAATCATTATTATAATAATGTACAATATTGATTTATTGATCGAAACTGTACAATTTGTTTATAGTAATAATAATAATAATATGCTGTAATAAAAAAAAAAAAAACGAATAGGTTGATTATATCCAACTATAAATCATCACAGTTAATATGATGTTAATAACAGTAGACAACGATAATAAGTGCCGCACCGTAATTAAAAATAATAATTCTACAAGTATCTTTAATGAATAATACATTGTTTATTAAATAGATAATGTTATATTAATGCCGTAACACGCATTACGACGTTTAATGAGTGCAATAAATCATTTGGTTATAATCGTTAAATATACTCATTGAAATCACATTGATGTAATTAGTGGAGCAAATATTTTCGAAACTTCAAAAGCCTTGATAAACACTTCAATTATTTTGTTTGACGAACGCATAAACAACTTTATTAGGTATGTATTTCAAATTCGAATATTGCAGTGCACTAAACAATAATGGTAATACCTATGCATCATTTCAAACGCAAATAAATGGAATGAGTAAACATAAAATACGGCGAATAAAAACTAAATATTTTTTTTATCAGTTTTCAACAAGTTCTTCACAACAGACGTTTTCATATGGAAATTATATGCGGCATAAACCCATGTTTATTTATTAATTCAAACTGTTTTTAAATAGGTCTTATAACCATTTTCGTGTGAATTATGTGAAATATTGCTCACATATTTAACATAACTTACTTTACCAATTATTTAATACGTTATCTTATATTTACCGATCAAATAATTATATTATTATGATGCAATAGTAAAATAATGTACCCACATGTATCAAGTTAAAATAAAATAAAATATATTTGTAAAGATAATATCATTGATTATAAATACTATTTATAATCAATGATAATATGTATTATTTTATAATCATAATTCATAACTGAATGATTAACTATTACGTGGTTTTCAATTATAGGTACATAGTCTATAATATCTTTGGCTGTAAAAATAAATAATTTGGAAACCATGATAAACATGATATAAAATTTAGTTATAGTACCAATTACACCATTATTTTATATTATAAGTTGGATTTATTTTTAAAATTATAAAGACACGGAACAATTAAAATATAACATAATTATTTTATCACCGAAAAGTGGTATAATATATTCATATAATAATATGAAATATATAACTTCCGAAATTGTGATAAACGCAGTTTTATAAATCTAATGAAATGAATACTGTGAGCTTCTATTGGCATCATTATTTTCGATAATATTTTATAATGGACGGTTTCTGAGTTTGTTCATTATCACTTTGATATTTTAAAATAGCATTATGGTCAGTGAGTGTAGTAACTTCTACGGAGAAAGTATGTATTTGATTTATTAAAATAATGAACACGAATTTATTACGGTATTATGTTGTGTACCAAAAAAAATATGCCAGTATAATTTATTAAACTGTGTATAACACTTTTTGCGATTCAAAATGTCGAACGTTTTTATATCGTAATTTCTTGGATGGTGACGAAAATAAAACCAGATTTTTCTCATCAAATTCTAAAAGAAAATGATAAAAGATATTATACATACAGTTCGACACGGTAAACTGCAGTCACGTCCGATTGTTTATAATGGTTAATAAATTATAGAGATACATACCGTTACGCACGCAATTATAATAAATCAAATGTGTCGGAATGAGTTGTGTAATTTATATTTAAAAATGTAAATTTGAAGAAAAAAAGTTTGTTTGAGCAATGTACAGCGATTAACTGTAAGAAATTTGTCTTGCTTCGCTCACCTTGACGTTAGCAAGTATAGTAATGGTTTGTTATTATTTAAAATCTGAACACAAACAAAATAAATCATCGCGCACTCGTTTAAAAGGATTATATAAGTAGAATACTTAGTAATAACTTATAAGACTATGGCCGTAGTGAATTTTTAGAGAAAACACAATACGTAAAACGGGATAAAACCTGACACTTATAACTATTACAATATGATAGTTTAATACTAATTTTCGAAATTAATTAACAGATAATCGAATTGTCAAATGGTCAATTGTGCGTGTCCCATTCTGTTTATTTAAAATAAAATATATCAATATGACTATAAAGATGTGGTGAAAAAAAAATTAGCTAACATTGATTGTATAATCACTGTAGTGTAAAAATGTATTTCTTTGATTTTGTTTGTAGTGAAAAATCGGGTTCACTGTTGGTTCAATTTTTTACACTTATTTACTAGAAACACATGGAGCACAAAGGTTTGTCAGATTTCTATAGTTTTTACTATTCTACAAACAATTTCTACGAAGAGGTTTATTTATTTATTTATTTATATAAACACCTTTGTAGGCTCAAGTACAGTTTAGTAATAAGTTTAATAATACAAAGTTATGAACATAATATTGATATTAATAAGTACAATTTTAAATAATAAAAATATAATAACAACAGATTAATTTAAACAGTAACATTACTTAAGGGAAGATATTTACCACATGTTAAGGAGACTAAGCTTATAAACTATAAATTTCGAGTAAAAAATAGATCCACATTTCTCAGCTCATTACATTCTCGAGCAATGCAATCTAGTGGATTATTATATCCATATAACGTACGATGTAATGGTATTGAAAATATAGAATGATGCCGCGAATTAAAATGTAAAGAATGTATAATAAATCCGGAGTGGATATAACGCCATTTATTAATTTGGACATAAAACGAATATCTATAGAATTACGTCTAGAGGCAAGAGACTCTAAATTAATACTGGCTTGGATTTTGACTTGGTTTAAATCACAAATCGGCTAATAGCGTTATATACGAGTATAATTCTTAATATATGCGTTTCTGTTAGAATATACGAGTTTGGGGAGGGAGCATGTTTTTGCAGTGTACAATAATTTAATTTTAATACAATATTAAGAAAAACAATGCACGGTCATTTTAACGATTTTGAATGTAAAAAATATCCAATGCACCTTAGGGAGTCTCAACATTAAATTAAAGGAACCATGTTACGAAAAAAGATTTAGAATCTCTGATTTAAAGTACAAATTATTATTATTATTATTATTATAATTTGATAATCATTACAATTAATTCATCGCTCTTAATAAACGTGTGTAAATTTCATTGTTCTATACACTTACGGTTCACGTTTATTGATGTAGGGTGTTTGAATTAAAATGTATACACAATTGAAATAAAACGAACTGAATAATAATAATTTTTATATACCCGTATTAAAATATAAAATATTTATGTCATATTTGTTTTCAGTCGAACAAGGATGTTCATATAGCTATGTTATATCATTGAGTTAACAGTTCAACTCGGATAAACACAACATGTTTATAATATATATAATGCAGTCCAATCAAATGATTTATAAACCGTGTATTAAATTATAGCGGCACTGCAAGAGGGAAAATAAATGTTAACCCCTTCATAAATCATAATATTATCTAAATTTATTATATAAAATAATAAATCATGTCTAGACATTTTTTTTTATTCACTCTTCCTCTTTGTCATCGAGTGTTGCAGGAGACTACGTATATGACTTATTCACACACGCAACGTGTTATGGAAATGCACGTAGCGTACAACGCACGTAAACATAACATTATAGGTAAGAGTTCTTAGCATAGAGTTCTAAATCCATAGTATGAGCATACAACTTATAAGAAATTTGTTGTATCATATCAATAAGGAGCCTACCTTAAAATAAGTTTGACTGTCTCTTTCTCTCAGTCTCTCGTACTAAATGTATACGAATAGCGTGCTAATGTTTACAGGGGCGTCTTGCGTTTTTGCCTGGAGACAAATTGACTCATAAAGTTATGACTCGCTTGAAAATTAAAATATCGTAAAAATCCGACCAACAAAACATGAAAAACTTCTTGCAACTTTCTCGCTCTTCTTGCGATGTCTGATGTCTAATAATAGGTCAGTTTACGCTAATTTATATCAGACAGTAACAACACAGAATTTTAATTACTGAATGCAAATTTGCTATGCTGCATGTTTGTAAAACGGAGACAAACACATGCGGATGTGATGTTCTCTTACTATGACGTATATTAACGGTAATAAATAATAATATTTTGAACGAGATATTGATTTTTTTTAGGATCGTTTTGATAACTTGTATACAATAAGTAATAAGAATACGCCTCTATACTTGCATAAAAACCGTTATCATGGAAGCACACCTATATTATTTCTGATAAAAATAAAATGATGTTATAATACCTATGTGCGTTCATAGATTTATTGCACGTCAACTATATTATATATAGTACATATATAAATATATACTAAATTATGGTGACTAGATATAAAAACTTAAAAACAAGTACCTTTTAAAACTATGCTCTTTTATTATACAAAAATCTCTCCTTAGAGAGAACTGACCAATGTCTAAACTATTCCACTTATTTTAACTATAGCCATGAACCAACCAATAGGTTGTCTATAAAACTATATAAAAATTTGTTTTTTTCTATCTACGTAATTAATATATATTTCTATTTAAATTGTCAACACTATAACTAATTATTCGAAATAACAATTTCATTACGGTGTCGACTTATTAGGTGTGTATCTTTATAAGAAATTAATTTTAACTTAATATATTGTAAGAATAAAAAATATGTATTTATAATAAATTAAAAATTAAACTTTAAGTAAAAAACTGTATCTAAATGTTTCCTATAAATTTAATTTCAATAACATTTGAAAAGAACATATAACATTTAAATTTAAAAAAATAACATGTTCCCTCGGGTATAACTTTATATTATTTAATATAGTATAAAATAAAAATATTTATATATAGTAATACTACGAGTATAACTATAATAGTCTATACAGTTCATATTAAAGTGGTAAAATATTTAATTTTTTTTCGTTTCAAGTTGAACCATAAAACATAAACAAATATTCGAATTATCAAAAATCATAAACACATGTATTAACTGGTGATATTTTCATAAAAAGAATAAAATGTTATATTGTACTTAACACTATCAGTAAAGACAATAGGACAATGCATCAAAAAAAGAGTACGTCTGGTAACTGGAGTACTCCGCCGTAATATGGAAAGGAAACATTACAATATTATATTATAAATATACCCATACTTCAAATGTATTATACGGTATAAAATTATCCTCTTAACAAAGTTTATGATTATACAATGGCCTATTATATCGGATGTTATGCATGTATAATATACACGCGTACAACTCATGGAGTAGTATGTAGGTACTGATGTTTATACCACGGCGGCGCACGCCCTCTCAATACAAATATGACAAGGGATTTTAGGCACTTCTCGACACGTGACTCATATATAGTTTCCACATCACCGGGTTGTACGGTCCCTCGAGAGTACATATTTATACGCGTCCATTCGACTGCGGTGTACTGTTGCAGATCACATATTATAATATACACGACGCATGTACATAATGAGTATATGGTTTTATGCACGTTTAATCACCCCATTATAGCAGACTGAATTATTGCACGTCCCACCGCTCGACGTCAGACCATATAATGTACGCGTATTAAAGTTGCATGCGGTGTCTACAGTGTGTGCATAATACATTATATTATGATACAATATCATAGGGTACGCACAGCAGCAGGGGAGGAAAATGAATAGACTATAATAGTTTATATGGGCAACTTAAAGAACTTTCGATACGTCACGGATCACTTCGATTTTAGAAAAAAATTTTCTTCTTAAACATGAATATAAACGACGGTCAAAAGTTTTCACATGCCGGAGATTGTCGGTTTTTTCTTATTACGAAAGGAAAAATTAAACATTTTTTTAATTTTGCGAGTATGTATGGCTCACGGACCACCACAAAATGTCTCGCAGACCATAGATCGAAAACCACTGGTCTGCAATAAAACATCTAAATGGTGCGCATCTCACCCCGCGAGTTGCTGCAGCTGGACCTAACGTTTGCAATTATTATTATTTTCCGTAATTTACGCGCACTGTAAATCTCGAAATATACGTTTGTATAGCAGACCGCAGTCACATTGGTACTCGGTATAGCAGCAGTCAAAACGATATAGCTTACATAAGATGTTCTGAAAAATCTATTTAAATTTATTGTACACGTGATGCACATTTTTTTCATAGTATAGACTACAATTCCATGACATGTTTTATATTATGTATACGTTATTGCGTACGACTCCTACAACGAATACGATCTTATTATATTATGCGCATTTAAATTTTTCGCATTACGCGAACCTTACCGTGTTTGTGCTGCACAATTTTAAGTCCTCGCCGTGTTACAACATAGGTATACAAATGATGTATGAGCCTTGTACGCTATACTCGTCAAATATTAACTATATCAACGTTATAGATTGCAGTTTAGAACTCTGAGTGTAACGTGGAATGTATTACTTTTCAAACGATATATGTTTTTTTATTTTTTTCCCCCGTGTAAACGATTTTGATCAGAAGAACTACTCCAATATATTAAATAAAATTTATGTACTTTTCTAATAGGAAATTTCGTCTAATTGGCACTTTGAGAAAGTCGTTTTTCGAATTTCTTAAAAGTTTTCCTTATATAGTTTAGAGAAATCATGTAAAAATTGTCCAATATTTGTGTATGTAATCTTATTAGATAACGATATTAGCCATTCGATAGTTATTGCATCTGTCTTAACGACTCGAAACATATACTGGGTAAACCTACCGCCTATACTAACTAGAATCTAACTTGAATGTCATAAGAATTTCATAATTTTCGAATTATTTTAATGAAATTCGTATGCATGTATTATTTAGGCAATATAGAAATTTTTGATAAAAAGTGTTATCTCACCTTATTCAGAAAATTGGTTCTTCTACTAGTTCTACTATAAATACTACGTCATTCATCTTTATAAATATAAACAAATCCATCCGATTTCTTTCATTCGAAATCGTGGTTTTACGTTTAAACGACAAATGCAACAAGAGCATGTACCCTCCTCTATATCTCATCCGACCCAGAAGTCTGTCCCCCCTTTTTTTTAATAACTATTTAACTATTTTTCATTGTATTATTTCACTGTAACGTATGGTAGCAGCGGGGGATTCAGTTTGGATATAATAATGATGTAATACGCGTTATAAAAAGAAACGAATTAAAAATCAAATCACCAATGTATACATATACACATATTTTTGACTCTTAGTTTTAAAACGTTACATTAACAATGATCGCAGCGATGGTGTGGCGGAACGGTCGAATGCAGTCATTTTTAAATGCTGCGGTTAATCGCAGACAGACGGTGCTAGCAGTCGGATGGGTGACCACGCACGACTTTAGTGGCATTGTCCATGCACTACATACACATACACACATATACGTCTAGTCTAAATGAACCTGCAAAGTAAATAAAGTCACATGAAGGTCTTAATGGCTACAGTTACCAGGTTATCCCTAAACAATAGATGAATTAAATTTAAAATAAAACGATTTAAGATAATATGATCCTTGCAAGTTGCGATTGGAAATAAACTCAGCAAACGATGACAAAGTATAATATAGAGCAAATAATATTATGAATAATATAATAACAACACAATAATAAACGCGTGCATATTTCTGTTACTCGATATCATGATAATATTTTCGTCGTACTCGCGCCGACACCTTTACACAAGCACGTTGTACTCGGTGACCGGAATACAGCGTACTCCGCGCGTAACTCTCTTATAATATTGTTAGCGATGATGAGTTGTTGGTAAACTATTTTAAATTTGCACACGTGTCGATCGAGGTTCTGCGGGTTCAGGGTTGTTCTGCGTCTCTGCGACAGCGCGGCGCCGCGGTGCGAAGCTCACGCCAACAACCAAACCCGGTTCACGCGCACGCCGCACTGCACGTGTTTCCGTTGAAATTTTAATAATTTAAATCCTAAACGTTATTTATGGCGAACGGCTGACAACAATAATGATTTTTTACATATTTTTATTACACACGACTCGATTCGTTAAGTGAGTAATAGTAATAATAATAATACAATAAGTTTTGTGCTATCGTAAACGAGAGAGGAAAGAATAAAAAAAATAAAAAAATGTCAACGCCGCACACCATACCGGCATTGTGCGTGTTGGAATTATTTCGTGTGGAAGTTTATAAAATATAATATTCGGCATGCATGCGTTGACGTCATCAGTATGCGCACAGCGAACCAGTTCGGAAATAATAATACTTCGGGATACGCGGAGATGCGTTTGATGTACATTTATAATATTATAATAATATATTCCCCGCAGTGTTAACAAAATATATTATATTATTTTCCTCTACGCGAGGCTATTCCGTCCGCCTAATGGTTATACACTTATTATACGGTGGCGTTTAACTCTGCACTCATCACACGACTCACATACGTTTCACGTATATAATATGCATTTAATACGCGTGGTGCAACACGGTCTGGACGGAGGTAAAATTAAAAATTAAAAAATACAGTGTTCCCCTGTCACCGCCGCCGACCGCGACGTTATATAATATGAATTAATTAGAGATCTCGTTGTTCACGTGAATTCATTGTAATGTGTAAGGGTATACGGGGGAAGAAAAAAAAACGATCTGCGGTTAAAAGGAAAATTAGTGTGGATGGCGCTGACAGGTTCTCCGGGTTCACCTATCCAGCGGAAAGGATAGTTGAATGAGGACTTAGGGAACGCTGTCTCGTCGGGGTGGTGTACACGGTGTGAGCGTACAAACAAAAAAAAAAAACCCACCTTGAGCCATATGTCAGAAAATTACACGTCATCGTCGTTTAATACATATTCCCGTATTATTATGATTATATGTGTATACGTTGGGGTTGTCTAACGTACGTAGTAGGACACAAAAGCACAAAACGGCAGCGGATGATCCATTTGATCCGTGCATTAATACAACACCGGTTTATTATATTATTTTTATACACGTGTGTGTGTGTGTGTGTGATGTACTTATATGAGCGTTTACTGTTCTTGTGTGTACGGAAGTATAAAACTCGGTGTTGAAATTTGAGTGTTTTTCTATTATTCAATATTATTAAAAATACACTTCATAATAATATCTTTTGTAAATATATGGTAGTGTCATCCCAATCTCATATGTATGACATAACACGTTTTAAATTTCCTCTTAATCATTTTACAATAACACTACAAATAGTTCGTGTTGGCATATCATGTATCAGTAATAATACATAATAATAATATGTTCAGTTATTAACTGTTACTTGAATTAGATTTTGGATTTCAAACGAGGTGGTGAAACGTTCATAAAATTAAATTTTAACTACATTCAATATGATACCTATTAACAATTTCAATCCATTATAATTTCTATAGTACTTATAGATTAGGTAAGTATTGTGTTAATATAATTATTAAAAATAAAAAACCTTGTTTAGAATCCACGCCGTATATTGATGATAACAACAATAATGATATTAAAACACTGCGTTATTTGTGTTTAACATATACACGAATGACAAATTTTATATGTATATGCACAGTTTGGAATTTTTAATCCAGAGGCTAATATTAATACAATATTAACTAATAACATTTGGTCATTTAAAGTAACAGAAATAATCTTAAATACAACTTTATAATTTGCGTTTTTTCATTTAAATTTATATATTTTATGTGAATATGTGATACTTGTTCTATTAAAAAAGTAATATCCTGAACAATTTTGAAAACTAAATTTGATTTGTACGATTTTAAACGTTTTTATACAATTAAATTTTTTTTAAATACATAATAACATTTCTATTTTTCGTTTTAGTCGCGATGTTGATTGGGGGGAAGCTAATTTCGATATTGGAGCGGTTAAGCACCGTCCTAGCCTAAAATTGCACTTATAACGTAAACTACGTTACTTGTTACCGATTTACGTGTTTGAATACCTGGATCACCTCCAACCTCTATACCTGTACATAACGCCAACTGAAGTTTACTAAATTACCGACCCTCTTCCATATATATCACGTCCAAGTCGCAACCGTGCGCTTGACAATACAGGACGGCACGACGAAGCTTTCCACGTATTTACACACCTGCGTGTGTGTGTGTATAAACAAGTATAAAGTGGTTGAAAACCTTGGGCGATTAACCTACCGATCACTAGTTTGAATATGTCTTCGTGATTGATTTACGCGTTGACGGCATCGCGCGCAGGTAATTATATAGTTGGTATATAGTATATTATGTATGTTCTCTGCGGTCTGTTGTATACAGACTATATGCTTATACGACGTGGCATGGAGCTGTTACGAAGGGACTGCGGCGAACGTGATTTGGCGCTCGTATATAAAGCAGAAGGGCAGTTAAAGCAGGTTACCGAGTGATGGCGTTAATACATATATATATATATATATATATATAAATACACCCGTGCATCGCGTGTCTCGACTTATACTTACAAAACATATCGTGTACGTATACGACGTGGTACCAGCGAAATATAAATCGTACACGTCAACTGTGGTTTTCGCGCCAAACGTACGGCACTTAACTATAAGCGTGTAATAGTCATCGCTATACACCCATGTATACATAAAAATACGTTCAGGAAACGTGTTTGCTGTGTCCATTGATGGTTAGGGATCTAGTCAGCTAAAGGACCGATCTATACACCTACTCTGATTTAGATTTTGATCAACTGATCAACACGTTGACGATGACGACGGTAGGGGTAACGCACAATTCCTCACAATTTATACTTTTTTATCAACCCAATTCTGCATATTTTCGTAATACAACCTTTTTTTTTTTTTACCTAACCGGTAAGTAACACGATTACTTCGTGCATAAAACTGTTATGGTAAAAATATATAATATAATGATATTTATTTATTTATTTATACATTTATTTAATTGAACGGGTTTAACCCTTGTAACACAAAAATACTAGTTATTGAACATAAAACATAGATATTAAATAAAACAAATAATTAAAAATAAAGTACCTAGGTATATTATAGAAAAATGTAATCCAATTTATTTTCATCCACTACTAAACTAATAATATTTATGATAAAAATTTGATTTACCTTGATTTGTATGCATAAACTACAGATATTGAATATATTTATACTAAAATTAGTGTAGTTTATTACAATTAATATTGATTTGATTCGATCTATATACTGATTGTACGCATTGATAGTGAATTCCATTCGTTCTTTTTATTTTGCACTTAACATTTTCTGATCATTAAATAATGCAATCAATCTGATTTTAGTTTCAGTTTCCGACTGGAATTCCATCAATACGTTTATAATTAAATAAATATGTGGTTAAAGATAATACAATTGGACACTATATATGTGTAATGAAAGTTTTCAGAACCATTAGTTGTCCTAAGAAAAAGTTTAAATGTATAACTGTTTTCATTATTTACTTATTTGTACACATGCAGAAATATTAGTGTCGATGTAACTTGAATTATGTTGTTAAATCAAATGATAAAATGTACATCTTTGATTATTCAAATATGCTAGAATTCGATGTGAAACCAAAATAATGTTATAATATGTCTAATATGTAATATTAATAACAACCTTTTTTGGTTTCTAAAATTATTTTTAAATTACAATTAGCTACGTTGCAAATTAGTTTTGTGCGAAATCGTGTATCGTTGAATAGTTATGCCCATATATCCAAAGGTTTAAATAGTTTGAGAAGAGATACGTACCTATAAGATACCTACAAGATAAGTACCATTGCGAATTTTTCTACACAGATAAGACAATTATACGATTTTTAAGTAAAAGTAATATTTACATTCAGTGAAAATATATCAATAAACCTCTACGATGCTATTTTACTATAAAATATAAGTAAGTACCATCGTATTTATTCTATTTTTTTCGTCAGTTTTACCCAATTATTTTAAAAATTATCGAAAATGATAGAAAATGCGGTTTACTGAAAGTATTAGCTAGGCAAAATTTTATATACAAAACTATCTCTCTAAAAACAAAAATAAACAAAAAAAAATATAAATTAAATAAAATCTTATTTTTTAAAAAAAAAAAAACAAATAATGATTAGGCCAATACAGATTCCTCGCTTCACTTAGAATCAAATAAAAAAAAAAAAAAAAAAAATACATAAATCACAATTCAATGAGTCATTGAAAAGTAAAACCCAAAATTATTTATTTTTTTGATAAAAATCTACTCATGCACTGCTGATGTATATCAAATTGAAATCGTTCTACATCCAATATTATTATTCTACTGTTGTTTCTCGTTGGATTTACGAATTTAATACTTTTTTCTTGTGGGTATGCTTATATCAACCACCTTGTCGTTTATCCTAGGCATTCAATAAATTTATCTTGATAAAATAAACTATACAATTCAATAAATTTTCCATTGCTAAACAGAGCATAACAATTTTTGTATTTCTCCTTTTAGCCACTGTAGTTATACCGGTTTCTCCTTACTGTTTTTATCGTTATCATCAATATCCATCACAATATGTAAATATTTAATATTCGGTAAAGATTTACTCATGGTTGTCTTCTTATTTATAAAGCAACTTGAAATTCATCTACATGACATTATCATACTTTTGATACTTTATTGACACTAAGCCAATACGAAATTTTGTTATGGTTATATTTATTAATTTAATCAATTCCCTGTTTAGCGCTCGTTTATGACTGACCAAAAAATATATTTTACAATTGTCATCCAGTATCAGAGAAAAAAACATGGTTGTATTCATTTATATAATTTCAACTATATCAGTTACTCGCAGTACTCATCCATTTTTACTTCATCGTTTTACTTTATTATTTCTACAGTCTTATTGTGTCAATAGTACATTCGGAATTTTCATTATCAACTAATAATGATATTTTCGATGATGTGGAAAATATGCAGATATGATTAAAAAATAAAATAATATTTTCTGAAAAACGTGTAAATTATTACATAAATTCCAATAAACTCAACAGCATTAACTTTGATATTATACACCATTTCGTAATAGTGAATAAATTATCAGAAAATACGTCATCAAGAACACATCTGAATAAGAGCTACATGGAAAAAAAATAGGATTAATCGAAGGTTCAAGTAAAGGTCATGACTACATTTCAAGAAATATAGACTTGAAAACTTGATACAATCAGTTACTAACGGTTTTTACATGATTATATGCCCAATAAAATCTAACGGAGTGAATTCATGGTAGGTCGTGTTTGAACACAAATATAAACATTAAATAATATGCAACATTGTTAAAATGTATTTCTGGGAACCGGCTATATTAAAAATGATCATCTCCATGGAAACGAATTTAAAGATGGGAAGAAGAAATAGTGATACTAAGTAAGAGAATGTAATGGTCATGCAAAATCATAGTTTTTTTTTATAAATATTACATAAATATATGTTATATTATTAGTTACACGATTAGCGTAGGAGCTCGCGTAGGAGTTTGAATTAAAATATTTTAACATTTTTGAATTTAAACTTCTCACTATTAAACTCAGTTGATTAAATTTAAAATAATCAATCTAGTAATGGGATGCCAATGCCACGTACGTGTATAGTAATTTGATTTATAATATGCTTACACGTGCATTAGAATATATATTATTATTATTATTATTATTATGGAGTAGTATTAGAGGTACAGTTTGCTTGTTCGTTACATCAAAATCAGCACAAAGGACGGTCGTTAAAATATTATGTATAAAATCTGATATATATACATACTATATTATAATACTGTTTGATATATTATTATTATATCGGTTTGCTCTTCATCGTTTTCGTAAAATGTGTCACGTATTTTTACATAAACTCGTTAAACCTACGTCCTACACACCACCGCCGCCGCATTATTAAACCGTGTAGTGATAATGGGTGTACGAATATATAATATATTATGCATATATATATATATATATATATATATATACATAATCTATAGAGGTTTTGAAATGAGCAAGCTAATTGATATTTTATGTACGTGGTCGACGGAACGGATAGTCGCACGGTAATTAATCATCGTTCTCTTTCACGGCCATGCAAGGTATTAACTATAACATCTGAGTTGGTAATACATGTTTTATATTTAAATAGCTATACAATATTATACATACATGCGCAGTAGGCAGAGTGTGTGTGTGTGTGTGTGTGTGTGTAGATCAAATGCGGTCTATCCTGTATCAATGCACGGTTATTTCCAATTGTACGTTACTGTGGCGTAGATACGCACAATACGCAGCCATTCGAAACGTAGGTACACCGTATACGACTTAATCATTTTATGGACAAAGTACGTGTGTGTCTATTAAACAATGCATGTATAAATAAGTCGTCGACAGCTCTATCTACGTTTTATAATGTAATAGGACAGTATAGAAACGGTTGTAGGACGTAAACTCAGTCAAGTTTCACAAAACCATTGAACATAATTAATACGCAGACAATGTTATTATAATGTAGACACGCGTATGCCAAAAAAATACGTAAATACTGCAGCACACGGCAACGGTTATTAAATTTTGTTGTTCATCGTACCCCGAAAACCAAGAATGCCAACGTTAAACCGTAACTCATAAAGAAAAATACATCAGCGATCTGCTTTTTGATATATTTTTTTATGTAATATATCGTAATATATGCGTATGTCTGTTTAACATAGGACATTAGGATGAGACACGGAGGGAAGTGATATTGCTGTATTGATTTTTTAGACTTAGTGTCAACGTCAATTGTTCTTAATAGAAAAAAAAACGATTCTGAATGAAAGAGATATCGGGCGACGGATAAGATTACGCTCCTGGGCATGTTATTGTATAGAAATATAGAATATAGATATAGAACAAAATAAATAATTAACTCTATTTTATTTCTAAATAATATGGAAAATCATTTTGTCTATTATTTTTGGTGACCCCCAGTTTGAAAACCATTGATTTAGAGAATCGATAAACATGAGTTGGCACCGTGTGAAATGTTAGATACCTGCGGTGTGGTTATCACGAAGAGCTTTTAAAAAAAAAATAATAATTCCCATATGCACCTCGCGAGGATTCGAACGAAGCGATTGCATTTTCGGTATAATAATATTGTATTGCAGCAGTATATTGTCCGTAACGATTTGCAAACGATTTCCGATTTCCGCTGATACGTGTTGGAATACGCATATTATTATTATAATATAGTAGTCAGACTCGTGGGATACTACCGGAAGCACATTATTATTATTATTATTATTATTATTATTATTATTTGACATTTTACCAGTGGTCCACAGCTTTGCTCCATGTCATATTACAGCCTTGACATTCCTCTATCGGTTCTATCGCATTTCAGAGCTATAGCCTGCGCGTCCCTATATGCACGTTTATGTGTGCCTACACATAAGCAATATTGTGTCCATTGTTAATGGCGATTTATTGCCGCAAAACGAATGAGAATTGCCAACGGCCTTCGTCAAACGGTCTAAGGAACGCACAGCAGCTTACGGCACCGGAGTTATTTCTCGGTCTGTGCAGTCATTTCTTCCAGTGAACCGCGTACACGCACACTCGGCTACACGTACAAGGACATAGTATCAGCCACTAAATATACTCCGCACGGAACAAAAGATTTAAACAGATCCAAGATCCAACACTTCGAATCGGGTGTCTATCGTATCTACAGCTCTTAAAATTTAATAACTTTACTATAACTTCAGTATAAATGATGTACAAATGACTGGACTTGGTGCACGTCTGTGCATAAACTATGCCCAATAGATTGGCGTCGAAAAATTTTCTAAATTTGACGTTGGGAGACCGTTGAAATAGACTCGATTTTAGCAACTACCAGTCGCCCTAAGTTCTTTTAAATATGCTGCTCGGAACAGTTTTAGTATTAATTTTACAATTGGAGTTTCAACTTTCAATTGATTAAAATAAACAATAATAAATTACACGGGACAAATTATATTTAATAATATTTATAATAAAACTAATATATAACATTCATTATTTATAATAACGATTAAATTTCAGTGTCGTTTCAACGTATATTTTGCATTACGTATGTTTAAAAATGCATGTATCTATGGTTAAACTTATGGTTTATATATTACAACTTTTACAAGTAATATTTAAATTGTAAATTTTATACTATTTATAGGTATATGCATTTACCTTTTTACAAATTTTCTGCGCCCCAAGCATCACCACCCTATAATTCCGTGGTTTAATGTGAGTAAATCCAACTTTGGGTACAACTATACTACCTGTATTGAACTATTTAACTTCTTAAAAAAAAAAAAACACTATTGCTTGTTATACTATTGCTTGCAATGTAATAGTGTTATTATGTCTGTCTGCGATTATTAAACACAAATCGCGGTTATGAAAAGAACCCCCAACGGATTTCCATGAAAATAGTTAAGTAGCTTAGTCAGGTCGAATTAGTGCTCGTTTTTATAAATGTCGACAATAGCGTTTTCTATACCGATGAGAGGTAATCTGCACGCCAATAGAGATGGAGGCGAAGACTCTAGACCTTATAGTGCATTATCGTACCGTACATATAAGCATAGACACCGCAAGCAAATAACTGTATTTAAGCTGGATCACCTCATCGTACAGGTATAATAATACAATTTTCTATACTAAGCCGAACAGAAATAATATCGACTTAGTAATAAGGTTTAATATGCGATCGCGACCCATTTATTTAAGTATATTACAATCGACCGTTCTTTCACTAAAGCTAAGATTATGAATCGGCTGTTGAGTTAAATTTATTAATAAAACTTGTCACGTTGCCGTATTTTTTGTGTATATGTAAGGCGAAAAAAATGTATAATTCCCTGAACAATTTTTTGTATAAATTTTAAACTATTATTATAATAATACCATACTCTTTTATCGACATGAGCGTACGATTGTATATTATAATATGTTATAAAAGATTTAATAAAAGGTATGAGCACAATAAATCAACCTCAAGATTGACATACTAATTTAATACATATACCATTTACCCGATAATAATGTTTATTGTTTAGTATAGAAATTAATATTTTGGCGTTTTGAATCAATCGTTTTATACAAATATATTTATCGTTTAAATTATACTGATTATAATTATACTGATAATTTTAATTATTGAACTACTGCACTTTAGTTATATTAATATGTTAAATTACATAAAAATTATATAGCTCTAAGTCTAAAGGTTAAATGGTTTAAATATAATATGTAGATATACTAAATAGCCGATAAGTTTAATTAATCAGTAGATTATACGGGACTAATGTAACAACACTTGAACAGTGATAATTTTATCAAAACACAGTCATTTTAATAAAAATATGAAAATGTGATAACATAAAATAATATATAATCGGGATACTATAGTCTATAAGTCTATGAAGTAAAAAATAAACGATAAACGATTCTTTGTTATAGTTCGCATTTCATGTGTACAATTAATATGAATATTATTAAACAATTATATGCACATGTATTATAATTATTAATTATATATTAATAAAATATGCAATATAACGTGTTTAGAATCTGTAAGGATTAATTTGGTTCTGCCAATGATAAAACTAATACCCATGTCAAGTACTACGAGATTATACGTCAAATAATAATATAAACAATACGTATATAATACTGTATAAACTGTAAACCCTTCACCCAGAGATGATAAAATAATATAAGTAAGGATTTTGACTTTTGAGACTTTTATGAGCGTATTTATATCTCTTATAGTACTTAGTAGACTGTCTTTTCGTATTATATTTATGTGGACAAAACACATTTAATTAAGTCATACTAATAAATCATTCCTCTAATATTAAATATAGTCAGAATTCTTTTAAGGATCAAGTTCTATAGATACATTTTTGAATATATGTATATAAATTACAAAGATGCATGCGAATATACGATATTGAATACTTTCAATTTTTAAATAGTAATTTTGTCTATATACTTGTACATGATATTTTTGTTTGACAACAGGAATATTCTTAATTTGAATTATTATTATTATTTTTTTTTTTTTAATAAACATAATCATAAAACAGTTTTGCCATTAGGCGTGTGTATGCATACAATAATCAGTTTGTACCGCTTATGTCGAACGTTTACATTCGCTTATGTGGAATGCCCAGGAGTATGAAATGCGGATCGAACATCCAAACATGATAAATTCGTACATTTTATCATGTTATTTTTCCGATAAAACTTGGTAATATGTCTTTTTACCTAATTATAATAGAATACCTAATGTATTTTGATAAGTGATAACATTTATCATTATTCATGTATCATTATCCACACGATCGGAGTAGGATTGAGCTCAAAAATACGGTATATGGAGTATATATAAGGTAATTGCTACGAAAACAATAGTTAACCAGAAAATAACCATGTGGTTCAACACTAATCTAAGTGCTAGAATATTTTTCTAAACATCAGGTTTCACGGAAATCTGTGAAGGCACCTTAAGTCGTATGAAGTTCATGCCATTTGTACACAATACGTGATTTGATCTGTAGGCTCAACCATATCGTATTGTGTGAATATAAGAGCAGGGGGGGCGGGCTTTACACACGTCGGAAACCAAACGATACGGTTATGGTGTAAAGCCGTAGTATAGAGATTTACAAACGGGCATTGTCGTCGGTCGGTTGAAGAAGATTACGTGCGCATTATATCGTCTTATGTTCTGATGCTAAGAAGGGCCGAAGAAGGGCACAGAGCTAAAAAGCCGCTGGAACACGAATCCTATATATTAAATTATGAATATAAATATATGTGTCGTAAGTATAAATAAGTTATGTAATGCCCTGCGGAGACGAGTGAGGGGATACGGCATGCGAAGAGAGAAAGAGAGAAAGAGAAAAGTGTGAACCGCAAACAACAGCGACGGAAGCGGGTGGCGTAATATTTCTACGCGACGGGCGCGACAACGCGCGAAAGAATATATTATATACAAGGGAACGTCAGTCGACTTAACGGGTTCCGTTTATCACGCGCGACACCGCACTCGCCGCCCATCCCTCGCATACTTATATCCCTGTCCTGCACCGGTTTTAATATATATCCTTTTCCTCGCGCTAATAACCAATTCGGTAAATAAGATTAACGGCCGAGCCATTTAACACACGTCGCCGTCGCCCGCCGAGACCGCGCGCGTGACTCACGTTTGGCTGAGGGGTAGTTTGTGTGGTCGCGGTCGCCGGCTTCTATATATCCCTGTTTACACGCACCTCCACCCCAAACACACACACACACACACACACACACAGTCACCCACGTACGTGTCGGTTTTATAATGGTAATATATCCTCCGCGTCTCCATACACATTTTGTCACCGTCGTATACGCAGTGGTTCTCAAACTTGACACAAGTCAAATGTCGAGTGAATATCCTTCACGTATGTAATCCGAACATATATATCACTTCTGGTTCGTGTCGACTGCAGTGCGGATACGCTGTACAGTGCATGACACCGAGAAACTCAATTCTACTCGCTAAATTATAATCTTGTATACGGTGTGCATAGTTCTGTCGGCTTATCACTATGTATGTAAGTACTCGATTTATTCAGGATCACCATAATATTTGATATACATATATATAATATATACGCACCGTATACGTCACGTAGTACAGTGCGCTGCCGTATAATATTATGTGTACAGATACGATGATTACAGTAGACTACGTACACGAACTTGATAAATATCTATAGTATCTGTTATTTTTGCATAAACATCGGGCAGTGCAGGCATTCGCGATAACAATCAACTCCAATAATTCTACACAGACTCCATCTTTATTCGTTTATCATGCGTTGAAATCAATCTGCACTAATCGTCTACCCTAGTTATGTGTACACGGCCATTTTTCGCTAGCTGTAACCGATGTAATAAGCATATACAACACCAATCATTAAAACTGTTGTATGAACCAAAATGCTTCCTATACTAGTCTCTCTGAACGAACATTTACTTGATCTTTAGCACTTTCTCTCTCGAATTTTGATTGATCAGTAATATCAGCTGAATATAGCTGGCCAAAGTATTTAATATAAGAAGGAAATATTATGATAATCGGGTAACCGTAACTACGACCGGATTCATGGAAATGGATCACATGTTCGCCACAATTTGTTTCTTCCTGATTTTTTGTTTAATTTTTTTTTTTTTTTGCACTACCTACTTAATTCGAAATTGTTGTCGTTGATTTTGGCAAACTGCAGGGTTATCTACGGCTGTCTTACATGTTATAGTTGTGAATAAAAAAAAAAAAAAGTTTTATCAAGCATATAATATAATATATTTCGTCCCTATACTCGCAGCTGCTATGTCGATGTGTTTTATTTTATTGCTCAACATATTCTGTTATTACCACGAACGTGTATGCCTGCGTTTCTTAATTACCCACATCGAAATGTCGCCGTACGATCCGCCTACAGTAAACTCACACACGTATAATACACATGACGTAATTGCGTATAATATACGTATGTAGATGCACACCACACACACACATATGGTCGTCTGACGGATCACTCGTTAACTGCACCACACGCAGAGGACTTTGTCGGGCGGTATATTTTTTTTTGTCGTAGTTATTTATTAGTTTTTTATTTTATTTTTTTTTATTTTTTTTTTCACCACGGTCGTTAACAACTATATAATATTACTATAATACATGCACTATTGCGCAGTTTTCGCCCGAAAGAACACTTGTACGTTTTATAATAATTATATATAAACGAGCATACTGACTGAAGGATTATAGCTGACTGATATATGACGTATATTATAGTAATATGATTTTATTTTATATTGCACATTTCTCGAGCCCGGCAGAACGCTATAAGACAACCGCGGTGACCGTCGCAATCAATTATAGCTGTACTCTATATTATTATACATATTATAATACGGCGGCCATTGTCGGTATATTATGCACGGGTTTTCGACAAATGAGATGGTGGCACGACGGGGAGAGTGGACAGCACTGTTGCGTGTGTGTGACCGCGTTAACCGCACAACGAATACCACACACCTTCGTGAGCCGACGAGATGGTAATATAATTATTATAATACTATAACACGTACAAAACCCGTCGTTGTCTCGCGGCGGGCGGCAACGGTGCGTGGGCGTATATTATACACGTGCGCTTGGACCGTGCGAGTATGTACAGGGTTGTTAATTCGCGCACATCCGCAGGAAGCTCATAAATCCGGTCGCCGCCGGATAGTCGCGTGATATGTGCGGAATTGTATGCTTAAGTTCATTATTCGTATAGTCGTCGTCGTCGCCACTACCACCGCAGACGCGGCTAAAGTTTGTGCTGCGGGTGTGTGTGTGTGTGTGTGTGTGTGTGTGTGTGTGCGTAATTGATGACTTTACCGGAACGCTGGCGGATGAGGATAAAGGAAAGCGCAGGGTCGAAGACCACTGCAGGAAAGGACTTGCTTTCGGTTATCTGTTAATGATGGGATCCCTTATAATTAACTACCGCCGCACAGCCCTGCGCCATTGCCGACGATCGAGGGGAGGTATAGTCGGATGCGTGTGTACGGTGTTCCGTTATAATATATTGGGGGTGACAAGGCATTAATAACGTCCCGGGGCCATTCTCGCGCTTATCACTGCATGATGTTATATACGTATGATAATATGTATACGTAAACGGCTTTTCTGCTGCAGACTATCCCGCGGGAAACGAACCCGCCGGCGCACGACAACTGCTTGCCCAGAGACGTTCCTCTGTGTGACCATAACATGGCACGAGGTTCAGTAGTGTGCTGCGGGCTCGTGTACGGAACATAGCGGTTGGAGAAGCGTCGACAACGCGGATGATTCTGCTCGAGTGCTGAGAAACGGGATGCGAATCGCTAACGTTTACACGATAACATCGTATTATAGGCACATATACAGAGAGAATGTTAAGTATAATGTTACGTTGTGCCATAAATAACTGATATGCTTGGCCGGGGCACGTTTAAAAATATGTCGCATATTCTTTCTACCCACGATTATAAAATTATACAATCTTTTACGATAATAAGTAATTTCAACGCAATTTTTCAACGCAATCGTGTACATTTTATACAATATAAAACTTTTTATTTTGAATTATTTTTTTTCAAATTAAGAGCATTTTTCTATTCTAAATAATTACAATTAATCCATTTATAAAATGCATGCACATGAGATCAGTGACGTACACAGAGGGGGGTTAAGGGGTTACAACCCCCCCCCGAAATGTCTTCCTTTACTAAATTACTATTAACTAAGTTTTAAGTTTTAAAGCATACAGGGAGCCGGGGCCATTACGACATAATATGCATGACAAAATATATTATAGACAGTCTATTTTGCCATGATAATATGACTTATTCAAATACGAGTATTGGATTTATAAATTAAAAAGTTTATAGATTATAATATCCATGTTGTTTATTATCTATTAAAGTATGTTATTATATACTGTTCAACTTTTTACCATATTTCTGGCTTCTGCATAGAATTCTGTTAAATTCAACTCTTTAAGAAATTATTACACGCCCCCCTCCGAAAAAATCCTATGTGCGCTACTGCAGGATACTATTATTACTACTGGACTTCCCTGGATACGTTCATTCGTACGATTTATATATATTTAGGGTTGTAAATTTAAAATATTTCACTTGAAATATTTCAATGAAATTATGAAAAATATTTTTTTTCTTTTAAACGTGTTTATAGATGATTAGAAATAATAATATATTGATAAAACACAGAAAACATTGATTATGAATAACTTATAAATTAGGTATCATTTATCAACCAAAGTTTACGGATCAAAAACTCTACCTAGATACTGTTAATGGTCAATTTCAACAGTGAATGAAAAAGTAGTGTATTTTCAGTAATATTTTAAAGTGTATACTGTATAGTTTAAATTAATTGTATTAAAGATTTGTTAAACAACTTTTAAATTATATATGTTGTATTCATAGACATGTAAAACAACTAGATAGCGGATTTGCATAATACATTCCCATAGGAACATTGAAGTCTAGTGATCATTTGCCAACAGGGAAATGTTTAAAAAATAACTCAATTGATAAGATTATAGAATACCTATACATATGTATATGACACAATAATATAATATATATTACAAATATATACAATATACATATTTGATACAATCAATCATGTAATTTTTCCCTTTTGGCATATCGCTGACTTCAATATATTGTCTTATAGTCGGTTATCTAGGTTTTTTATATGTCTATGTTTGTGTATTATAATGTATGTAGTGTGTAACTATGTTACATATTTTCTTTATTTTATACAATAAACCAAATTTTAAAAATGTTCACTTGGAAATAAAAACAAATATTTTTCATAGAAATGAAATATTTCATGAATTTTTCATGAAATTTTACAACCCTATATATATTACACGTGCGTACTAAGAACGCGAGCGATCCGTCGCTTACGCGTGAGCGGTGGCTTCAATTATCTTACCGAACCTCGCATTTCACGATTTACAAGAAATTGTTTCCTCTCCAGCCTTTTCTCGCTCTCTTTTCTGCACCCGTTTTTACACGCGTAGCACACACGTGCCAAGGGCACCTACTCGGCGGCGGAAATAAATTACGCGTCGTTTCCACTTTTACGCGAACGGTTGCCAAAAAAGGGCGTACAGAACGTCGACATCGACGACAACGGCGGCGGCGAACGCCGCACCACCACCAAACGCGGACCACGTTTTTCTTTATATTATTATAATACACGTGAACATTGAGGTTATGTCGTTTTTTCCGTATACACACACACACGCGTAATTGTTATATTGTAATACGCACACATGTAGCATATCAATTGAAATAGACTAGATCGGTATAACTTGTGGTTATGGTAAAAGAGTTGAAGCTATTTTGAAGCAATAGAAATACAGAATATTATTGGAAGCCCATTGCTCCTTGATGGTACGCAATCAGCTTATCTTTGACATACTGATGAATATATAATAAAAAAATGAAATTAAAAAAGAAATGTTATTGATGTAATAAATATGATATGTGATTTCAGCTTCAATTTTATTCGGACGAGTAGCATGCTTTGTGAAATGTGAACTATATTTAATATTATGAAAAAATATTGTAATATGTACAAATTTAGAAAATATAAAAATAATAATTATAATAATTATTACAATATGAATATTACTGGACTAAACATAATATTAACGTGTCCAAAAATTAAAAAATTACTTTACAACGTTGTTCAAGTCAAAACTTTTTTTTTTTTATTTTAAAAATAAATATAAAATTTAGCTGGCAATTTTTTATTTTTATTTAACATCTATAAATTGAAATGTATAATAATATTAATAAATAATAATTTATAATATATGTGTTAAATTTAATGCATATATTTTACAAAGTTTATAATTTCATATTGTCAATTTATCAAACCACTCAGATGTTAAAGGCTAAGTAACAATTGTAGAATTGTAAATGTATTATTAAACCTAAAGGTTATGTGTGACAATAGTTAAATTTGAACCCATAATAATTACCATATTAGACGATAAATTATACGGTTTGTTTTTGCAGCGAACAGTTTCCTTACGGTAACAGTACAGAACTGTGTACCTATTGTTTACACATGAAAATTATAACAATAGACAAATATGTTGGATATTTCTTTAATTCTTTTGGTTTAAGTTTATCAAGATTAAAGAACAACGCCAAGGCGAACTGTTGCGTTAGGTTTCTATAACAGATACTATGCGGTATTATGCGCATACGCGAGTATAAACGTACTATGTACTGTAATAATTGAGCTCATTTAAGTATAAAAATATGTGTTTTTCATTTGAAAATAAAGCGGTATTTAGATGATCAAAAATCTAGACAACACTACGGGCATTTGGTTACACGTGTTTTAATATTGAAAACAGGATTTTATTGAGTGATAAGTTTCAATGCGATTTATGTCTGTATTTCCAGATGTGCTATAAAATAACAAAAATATGAGTTTTTTATTTCAATTTTTATCATAACTCTAACAATTTTCAGAATATTCGAATATACCTCGTTTAAAGCATAGAAACCTTGTTAACCAATCAAGTTAATTTGCAAAGTTATAACTCATTAAACCTAATTCCGTGAGTATTATGATAAATATTATAAAATTATATTAAAAAGACGACACACATTAAAACATATCTGCATTCAGTACAACTAATTTTATATTACTAGCTTTAATATTAGAAAACTGACTTATTATCTGTGTGAACACGACAGTATGATGTGATATTTTTTTACGATATCTTGACTTTTAAGTATGAGCTTTTTTAAATTATAATATTTCACAAAATCTTGATAAAAACTTAAAAGTAGTCTCTCAGGATTTTTTTTATGCATCTTGGTGTATTTATGGTAGTGAAATGTTTAGTCGAATAAAAAAAATTTCTATGTCTAGAACTGATGGTAAAAACAACTGATTAGGGAAAAGTACACAATAATTTCAAGTAGGTACCTATTGATATTACATACGAACTTTATAGTTTATATTATACTAATATTTGATTGATATTATATTGTTACATAATAACCTATAAATATACAGATGAACAAGTAGATGTTGTTAAAAAAAGTTAATTTCCTTTTTATAGTTTTCAAATTGTGGATAGATTTTTTAAATAATTAATTATTTATTTCATTCGACGAATTATAATGTCCAATCAAATAATATGTCTGCCTTAAAAAGTCTGATGAAATTGAGAAGTGCAGAAGTTATGGTATTACAATTGTACAACTACGTTGAAATCGTTACTCAGATCCAATCTAATGTTTAAAACTTTTTAATCTGCGAAGTCGATAACGATTGAAAATATAATCTACTTGGTGTACAGAAAAATAAATATACGCGTTTGTTTAATGTTAGCGGTTGATGGTTGATGGTCTAGTAAAAGCCAAAAATAGTACGAAATGTATCATACATATATTATATAACGGTAAATACTGATATATTTTTTACGAATTAGTTGATACCATATCTGTATAATGTATACATTAAATTGTATAGCGATAATAAACGATGATTATTACTAACTATTGTACATTTATTGTTAAGGAGAATTTGGTTTAACAAATGTTAAGCTTTGAAGAGACGTAGAAATATTATAGTGCGCATGATCTACTACTCACCTTGACCAATTTGAAAGTTATATCTTTTAATAATAGGATCTATAAAGTTTAAGCCAAATAAACCAACAAAGAGTAGCAATATTGAAGATAAACAGTCACTTCAGTTTAGACGAATTATCGATAGGGCTTTAGAACGTAATATCTCTATACGTTAATACTCAGATACTCCCGGTATTAATGTTAAATATACATTGTTTAATAATGTAGAATTACAACGTTAGCATTGATTATGTTGTAATATAATAAATATTATTATTTATTAAATTGTAATTATTCATATTGCATGTATAATAATAATTGTTTTAATTACAAATTGGATTTATTCGTTTAATGAAAAACCAAGGTAATTATATAATATTAGATTTTGTCAGTTTATCTAGATTTTAGAATTGTTTAAGTTATACCTTATAAAAGCGAGGTGATTTTTAAAATAAAATTAACAAGTCATTCAATGGAAATGCATTGAAAGCGTTTTAATAATATATGGGATAAGACACTATTTATAACAAAAAAAAAAAAACGCTAAACCACTAAACAGCTCTTTTTAATTAGTTTTAATATATATACGATGTAAAAATTAAATATTTACGAGCCAAAACCACAACACGAATATGTAGGTTTCATATAATATTAATTACAACTGTTGAACGGATTCGGCATTACCTAGAGCAGTGCTTCTCAACCTGTGGTACGTGGAAACCTCATAGGTGGTACGCGAAGAAAATCTTACTTTATAAAAAAAATATTGAAATAAATCATTATTAGCAACTAAATATTATTTGATAAATAACATTTAATAATGATTTAAGACTTAAAATTACCAGTCAGAGGTCAGGTAGTACGTAAAAATGTTCAAACTCTGTAAGTGGTACGCGAGTATAAAAAGGTTGAAAACCGCTGACCTAGAGTAATATTGTTAAGAAGTTCTGTGAACTCACCAAATTGACGGAAGTCTACAATGTTAAAATAATGCAACGATTTTACAATAAATAAATTACAGACGATTGGCTTAGAGAACTGTGGAATGTGGAAAATTAAGTCAATGAAGAACAGTGTAATAAACGCCAGCACTTCACATTATGGATATGATGTCATAAGATATGCATTAAGTATGTTTATGAACCCAATAAACGTCAAAGTTTGCACGAGTAGGTGAAAATTAAGTAGGTTTTGGACGAGAATATGCAAGGAACAGAAACGTTTTAAGAATATAAAAATACTATTTTTTTTTTTTTATCAAATGATAATAAGTCACTAAAATCAATAAATGTTTTTAAATGAAACTCACTGTTGTTGGTATTTGTATTTTCAAATAGTTGGTATTTTATATATAATATTTACAGCGTGTGAAATGTAGGGTTTAGTATATTATGTTATGCTTTAAACTTATATATTCAGTTAAAAAATAACCTACTCAACACAGTTCTTAGTGATGCGTTCATTGAACACTCAATTTTGAAATAAGTTATGAAGGGAACACTTGATTTTTGATGAATGCGTTTTTTCTACAGCATACCAACGGAAAGGAGCATAATATTATTGTGCTTGGAGAATGAATAAAAAATCAACTACACGTTCCTCGTCTCGCCGACGTATTTGAAACGCTGAAGAATCTTATATAATAATATACAATAAATATAAGGTTATAGACCTGCTGTACTTCAGACGCGATGGGATGAAGGCATTTTGAAATTGCAAATTTCATCGACGGCACGTTCTGTACAGGTCTCCGTCTCGATCTGCCACCAGAGATAGACACAGAGAACTTCGAAAGAGTAGCTACTTGCAACGTGGTCGTATGACGGTACAATGAATAAAACGAAACCTGAGATAAATCTACTAGTCGTGACGTCACAGAAGAGTAGATAACGAATGTTGCGACTATTGACGACGACGACATGGGACGTCAAACACTGCTCTGTTTCGTTATCCCTCTCTCTCCCTGATGTCTGTCGTTCTTTCTTTCTTTTTTTATGTGGTTCTGCGAACCTATAGCAGTAGCACCAGTCCAGCAGTCCCATCTACGTACGTCAACGTCCATCAATCGCGGGCGCGCGTTTCAAGAGAAATAAATAATAAAAATAAATAAAAATAAATGCCCTAGACGACGGCATTATTTTGTTGCTGTGTATATAGTGGCGGCGGTGACTATCTCCCGAGGATTTACAATTACATGAACAAAATGATAAATCAGACCTAAAGACAGTGCAGGTATACGCGCTCGCGCGCGCGAGAGAGTATAGACCTGAAGGTCTTTTTTCAATGAATCATTCATGCACTGCACGGATTCGATATACGGCCGACGAGCATGCAAAATGTATGTTGATTTTATTCCTCCGTCGGCCACGTTAATAATCGTACACGTTTTTTTTTTCTGTTATTATTATTTCGGAATGCAAATACCCTTTCCCTCCTCCCCGTCCGTTTGACTGCTGCGGTTCTTTGCGTCCACACCAAAACGACCGCGCGCGACACAGGTGAGTGAATGAACCGAGGAAAAGAATGACGGGCGAAAGAGTTAGCAGATGGGTTTCCATTGTGAAGGGTGCTCGGAAATCCATCAATGGGAAACCTGTTCGTTAAAAACCGACCATTGTCGGGGCCGCCGAGAGTAAACGACGACGACGAGACGAGAATAATAATATAAACTTGCCGCCTAGTCGTTATATATATGTTATGTAAACTACCTCCTCTCCACGCAACCCTTCTCATCCTGTCGCCTCGAGTTCTGGTCAAATTACCCGGTTTGTTTGGTTATTTCTCTCGTTGTTATTTCCCCACCTACCCCCCCCATTTCATTATTCATTCGTTTTTTACTCCGTCGACGTCTACGACGTCCCAATTGAATTCGAATGGCTTCTGTTTGAACGATGACGACGACGGTTGTTACGAATAAATATAAAAAAAAACAACTTCTCTCCGTCATTGTACACAGTATTTGTTCATTTATAATAATGGTCCCGATGAAAACAAATTAATTATATTATGTACATTTTAAAAACGCGACTAATTTGTAAATTATAGACATCGAATGGCCGTTGGTGTGTTCGTAGATATAATGCGAATATATATATATATATATATATGCAATACCCTACGAATTTATTTTCCATAATAGACTCAACGATAAAACAATAGTCATGGTTCTATGGAGCAGAGGAAAATAGTTTTTTTTTTTAAATTATAACTGAAATGTTTAAGTCTCGTGTGGTTTGCGCAACAAAGACTAGTAGCCCTGATAAAAATATCCAAAGCCTTGCACATTAATTCAAGACAAACATCTCATACTGTTTGGTTACGGGTAAATAATATGATTCTAAATAATGCTTTATTATGTCCGAGTTAAACAAACTTGTTAATAATGATTATTATGTTCGTACCCATTTAATTTTTAGCTGCCCTCGACATTTAATATTTGCTCGTGGTTTAATTATATAATTAACAAGTTATTACTCATTTTATTCGGCATTACCAAATGAATAAACGACTAACAAAACCCGGCATGGTTTGTATTATTATTATTTCTTCAGAATTAATCGATCTAACCTATATCCCAACATTATTATATATAGATACTTCGTGTACCTAATTTTGAACGAGGCGTGCGCGCAGTTTAGTACATGTTCATAATGTTTTTCGTTATATTTTATGACGCTCTGTCATATTATATAGGATTAAAAGTATCAATTTGTATGTTGATTACATACACGAGGTGTGTATCGCGCATTCAGTTGACTCATAAAAATTAATGCTCCTTATCCATTTTCAGTTATTTTATTATTATTTATTTATATATATACAAACTCGACTAATGTATGCGTATATATTTACGCGTACACATTTAATTATATGACTCTGAAATTACCTCAAGGTTAATAAACTTCGAATAAACACACCTTAAAAGTATTATAAATTGGCGTGCAATGCATTTCGAAATACATAATATATATTTTTATCAAATAAGTAAGAGTACTACAACATAATAACATAATTTTGAATTTTAATACTCCGTTGCTTAGAAGTTTATATGAATACGACTAGAGAGAAATTATTTTAAATTTATCTCTAAACGTATCCAATTGAATATAAATTTATATTATTATATCAAATAAGTAACTTTTAAGATAAAAATAACTGATCTGAAAAAATTATTAGTATGTATATGTACTTACTTTTGTATTCATATTAATATAAAATCAATAAATACAAGAAAATAAATCCAAAAACTTTTAAATTTTTAGATCATAAATACATATTAATTCTATTTGTTCACTTTCATTTCTCATTTTTTTTTATATATGATCATAATAAATTACAAGTAAATTGGTGTTCTAAGCTTTTTCGGACAGAAGGTTTCTTTAATACAAATCATATTTATAAGGCCATAAAAATGAACATAAATTTGGTCTGTCATAATAAAAAACTGGCATACGCGTAAAAATAGATTTATGTTAAATGTTATGGGTAATACTTCTATGGATAAAATATTGTCTTTATATTACTAAAACAAATGATTATTACAAAATAATGAAATTAATTTTACAGTGAAAATAGATGAAATAATGGATATTAATATATTGTAAAATGGTCATTTTCGATATGTACCTATGTATACGTTATTTCGTTGTTTAAAAACATTCCTAATATAATAATAAATATTTGATTTGTATAAGTATAGTGTACTTAAAATTTTTTTTACTCATTTGTAGTTTATTCCTAAGTTTATTCTACAGTTAGGTAACAAAATTTATAATTTATTTGTTAAAACCTGATTAATATAATAAATATATCATATTATCATCATATCATAATAGTTATAAATGCCATTTATAAAAATGACTTATTTTGAAATAGGGTTATAACTGGCGTAAAGTTTAACCCATACTTACCCTAAGCAATTAGAATGTTTATGAGACGTTGTGTAAAGTGCTGAACTTAATTAAGGGAAAATACAATTAGCAGCAACGTCAACCAATTATAATGATTACGATAGTTGAGGAAATTGAAATTAAGGAAAAAACACTTGAACCTGTATAGTTTTTCAGAGAAATACGTACAACACTTTACTTTATAATCTTCGTAATGATAATCGCAGTTTTTAATTTTAAAAAAATAGTTCATTTATCATGGTATTCAAAATCAATCATACTAATAAGTGTTATTGGCGTTATGTTTTATCTTATATAACTTAATGATTATGACGTGTAGCTATAATGCGATATAATTAACAGTTTAACACGTCATATAAAATAAGATCTAAAATATTATGAATTGAGGATGAAATATGAGAAGACTTTTAATTAATAACAAATTAAACGTACAATAGAAATAATTGGAAATTGAGGTAATATTATCAAACACTGATTTCATTAACTACATTATTATTTAAAGATATATTTCGTGTTATATCCATCAAAAAGCTACATTATACTGAAAACATCACGGGGATAAAGCAAAAGAATCACTCATCGTAGCCGAATAGGATAGTAAAAAAAATAAATATATATATATATATATACATTCATGCACATATTATTACATTATTATACACTAACGTCCTATGTATTCTATTTTGACACTCGTATAAATGTTCATTAAAATATTAATATATCTATAGAACTATTATGCGCTTATTTTAAGGGAAATATTTTAAGTCTTTATCTTGAATAATGTGTCACGTGGGATTTTCAAAAATATATTTTGTTTTTAAACGCTCTAGCTCTTAATAGGATTAGATTTTTTAATAGATAGAAACCATGCAGAGACGTGTTTATTTCTTAGTAGGCTGTCGTGCCACATAGTTGTTTAATCATTAAGACATTCGGTTCACTTTGATTGATATAGCTAGCATGTTCAGTGTGTATTTTTTTTCCGTCAAAATTATACCGAAGCGTGTAAAATCTCGAGCTCGAAACCCGATGTTTATATACTGTACGTCTGCCAGGCGAAAAGCCCCATTCTCTAACGAGCTATGGATGTATTTATTTTCCTGGTTAATAACATATAATATTCTAGTTTACAGACATACACACACACACGCACACGCGCGCGTACGCACGCATGCACACAAAACCGCGGGTACACGTTATAATTTACTCATTTTTTTCCGTTTCCATTATTTTCTTATACATTTTAATAACAATCATCAGTACACAGTGGTCTGGACTTAAAGGGTCTATGTAATTTCCCCCCCCCCTGTCTCTCTCTCATTCTTTTTCTCTGTGCGACTGCTTCCAAGGCCAATGGCACGCCCAAGCCAACATTACTCTGTAATTACACGGTCGTAACGACAAATATCCTTTTTTTTCTCATCTCCTCCCTCCATATTTTTATTTTTTTTTTACCGTTCACTACTTTGTACTTTTGTAGACCTTTATGAATGTTTTATTGTTTTAAAATTACGAAATAATAGTGACAACAAGTCCGTGGCACGCAACAAAAGTCGTTATAAAGTCGCATTAAAATTTAAACAAATAATTCCGTTTCAAAACACCGTCTACGTATATTCTAAATACATTAAAAATTGTTTGGAAACAGTTAACTTTTTATAATTAATAGGGGTATATATGATCGTTTAAATCCAGAGTAGATATTTTATACACACAAATTTGTGTTTGTTTTTTTTCACAATTTCGTTAAACGGTATTTAAATTATTGAATTAATGATATCCTAGTTCAAAACCGTTTTAAATTTATACAATGAACATAATATTCTTAATATTTTTCTGTCTTTTTGTAGTTAACATTTTGTAAACATGATTATAAATCATATTATACATCGGAAATATAAATGGAAATAATTGCCTGTATAATAAAATTGTTATCGCACAATAACTAAATACAAACATTTAACATATTATTGACAGTTCATGATAAAAAAAAAATAATAATAATAATAAATGTAAAATATTGCAGTAAGACTATATTTTAATGTTAAAAGTTATTCTTTTCACTACAAATACCTCTTAACAATTACCATTTTAATAACCTAGCAGTGCCGTAAAAATCATAGGTGCAGGCGGTGCACAGCACTGGGGCCCGCAGGGTCAAAGGGCCCATGGGGCATTGGTGGATACATGTCAAATTTTTTTTTTTAAATTTAATCATAATAATTTTATTACTATCTTGTATTTAATTTCATATAATGAAATATAAAAGCCTGATCCGTTTTACTTGGAATTGTTTATAAAATATTGGGAAATTTACTAAGCCCATAGTAACATAAATAGAATTGTTGATTCTTAAATGCGATATCGCGATATCGATACACACATACTATTACACTAACAAGTAATAAAGTACTCGTGAAGTCGTGAGTCGACGAGCAGAGCTGACCGTTCTACGCTATACACCCGTCACCCATGTCGATATATATATATATATATACACACACACACACACACACACACACATACACACACGACACACCTAATCCATAATAATCCATTAATACTCAATTTTTCCTAGTTCAATAATTTGTGTATTTTTTAATGTTATACTCAAATGTTAACAATAAAGAAATAATTTTAGTCAATCATTTTTTTTCATTAAAAAAAAAAATAGCTACCAGACCTATTTTACTAATAAAAACTGATATTTTTAAAATTCATGTACATTAAATAATTTATTATTTGTAAATCAAGTAGGTACCTAACTATTTTTGTTTTATTACATTTAGAATTAAACTTGAAGTTAGATTATCTGACTGATAGAGGACATTTTGAAGGACTTATAATAAACAGCAAACTTAAACGAAGCATTTTGACTTATGGTCCTTGTAGACTGTTAATACAGTTTCCATACAGAATTATACATGGCAAAAATAGAAAATTTTCAGTTGACTATTACAATATGAAAACTAAAACTGGTGTTCTGATTCCCCGTCTTTGACTCTGTTACTCTGTTGAATTAGATAAAGTATACTGTGAAACATGCTGGCTTTTTGTTGATTACAGTCATCAAAATTTTAGGTCAGAATGGATTGAAGGCATTGATGATTGGC